>APFE030060687.1:32423-88696 GCA_000404065.3 Pinus taeda | reverse complement strand
AAAAGATTCAAAGGTTTATATCTTTGAGATTTCCATTTTGCTTTGCAAAACTCAAGATAATTGGAGTGATGTTAGGATAAAGTTCCTTGAGAAAAGCAATAAGAGAGATATCCAGCTCAACTTTAGTGGATTTGATATCATGCATTATAGAATTTATTTCAGATGCAAGAGCAAGAGGATCATTATTTTGTAGTTCAAGAGTGAAGAGTTTAATCACAAGTTAGACGACTTCAAGTGCAGAATGTGAGTCATAGAGTTCTTTCACCTTTTGTAAAGCTTCAAAGGCAGTTGAATATGATGAAATATGGCGACTCACCTCCTTATTTACAGATGTTGCGATTAATGCATATTCTTTGTTGTTCTTGTTTTCCCAAATAGCGAGCTCTTTGTCTGAGGTAGGCTTTTCTGGGTCACTATCTCCTTCTCCGACACATACTCCTTTCCACAACTCATTGAATATGAGCGTCTGTTGTATCATCCGGGACCAATCCGGATAGTTCTCCTTGCCAGTGAGAACTATTCCTACCATAGAAATGATTCAATGCATTCTGTAAAAAATTACTTCTGCTGATAGAGAAATAATATATATGTTATACCTTCCACTTCTCAAGCATATAACATAAATAAAATTTCATTCCACGCTCACAACAGCATTTGAAAATGTATTTGACATCATTCACCATACAATAAATTCACACCTCTGTATATTGACCACTGCAAGAATTATTTCATCACATCTGCTGCACTAAAAAAATACTGACCCAACCATACAACATTATTATTCTTTAATAATTTTGTGATAAATAATACCACCGAGCACTAAAGTCAATCATTCAACAAAAGAAACGTGAAAACTTCTTCCACAACTGCTGCAAGTCCTATTTGTATATGCACTACTCTTTATTGGTAAAGAAGGACATTACCGTAACATCCCGGGGTGAATCATGCACATGGGGCAGCACAATCACCGCTTCAAAAAAAAAGATTTCATTCAAATGCATAGTTGATACCAAAAGCACTGTCTCACTATACACAGGTCATGAAGACTTTGAGATAAACGGCTGGTTTATATTTAGAATCACAATGCATCAGCAATACAATTCGTGATTTTACAGAAGGAATTCCAGATGCTCGGTCGTACTTAGAGAAATTGTCGGAAATACGAGTAAAGAGTGGCATCAAGGATGACATAGGTGCTGAACAGATGATGATGGAGGCTTTAGAAAAGGTAGAGAAGAAATTTAAGAAGCCATTGATGAGGTCCGACAAAAAGAGCATGGCACTTCTCCAAGCATTCAGTTTAACAGCTCTCATACCACGGCTCTGGAATCCTGACTCTCGATAAATGGGAGTGCAACAACTCCATTGCAGGTCTTCCTGACATTCTCTTCACCTTCAAGAAGAAAACTGTGGCAGGCGAACTGGACCTTCCTTTTCCTCTCTTTAAAATCCTCGACCAGGTGGGTAGAAAGGGCAAGGCGGCAATTAAAAGAGATTGGGTAGCTCTGATTTCTCAAGAAGGCCAAAGTTGGGAGTCAGGAAACGGACCAGAAAAATAATAGCATGAGCATGAAGATGGGAATTTAATGCTTGCCCAGTTCCTTGTTTTACCGCAGCCAATTTCTGGTCATGGGCATCCAATATTAAGAGACTTGAGCTTTGAAACCGAAATAATTCATATGGTGGGCAATACATTACATACCAGCGTTCTCCTTCAGGCGTTAACCAGACAGATGCGTTCAGGTAGAGGCAGCAGATTATGGGACAGAGGAGTTACAAGGCAAGGCTAAAAAAAGAACCTGGGACCTGTGCTCTGATACCATGTGAGGCCACGAGTAACTCCAGAAAAACTGATATGTTTATTCCATTAGGTAGCTATTTGTTATATACATGAATGTGACCGCTCAGTTCATCTTCTTGATGACTGTTCACATTCAAATTCTCCCAATCGCAGAGGATTAGGTGTCAACATTAAACATAACTTCTACCATCAGATAATCTGCCTAATGAACGGCCCAGATTGACTAGAAATTACTACACTTTTATAAGGCAATTTTACATCTATTTTTAGCTTCGAGGGCATTGCCCCCGAACCCCCACTAGGGGACTACTCGCGCCTGAACCCCTGAGTCGAGGGAAATTAGCCCCCATGCAACGAAGGGTATACAGTCTTACTAGGGTATACATCCGGCTGAAACCTTTCAATACAGAAAATAATCAGGCTCCACGCCGAGCAAATCATATAAACTTTGATGAGATAAATTCTGTAAATTAATTTAACTCATAAGAATTGTACTATAGAGAAGCTATATAACATGGTTATTATGATCTAATGATGGATTTAAAGCTAGGAAAAATGACTTAGGGAATTATTGGAGTTATGTTTTATATATTGTTGTAATAATCACTAAGTGTGGAGAGACATGCATTCCTTGAATTTCAAATGGAAAATAATTATCACTAAGTATGTAGAGAGGAATTTGATATGCTCAAATGTTGAACATAAGTAGCTAAAGGATGGATAAAGAGAAAAGAACGTGGAATGGTTTTTGTGTGGAGTATAATTATACCTCATAAACCTAATAGGACTAACTTATATTCTTTATTATTATAACAGTTTTGAAAAAAAAAACTAATCTAAATAACGACTATAAGGTGTGGAATCGATCCATAAATAATTATTTACCTAAAGGAGGAGAGACAGGGGTTCTCGGGCTTGTATATAGCTAGCTTAAAAAGTAAAGGTAAAGAAGTCCTTTAATTTAAATTTCTCCATGGTATGGTCTAAGTGGAATAGCTTTTGAGTATAGTATATATAGCGAGTTATTCAGTATTATTTAGGAAACAATATAACCAAGTATCAGTAGTATATACATAGTAAAGAGGTTTCAGATTTATTAACTTTGAGTTAAATTGGTAAATGTGCAATCATAACGAATGGTATGAGTTATGAGCGGTTAAAATATGATAGAGTAATCTTACCTGGGTATGCCGCTGGAGATTGAAAACCTTTCCCAGTACCTTAGTGGCCATGTTGTTTAATACATATCCTTAAATACATGGGTGTTGTACCGTAGAAATAATCCAAGTAGGGAAGTGATATCGAACCATATTTGATAGAAATAAGGGTTAGTATCAACATGTTGCAAAATGAGAGTTAATGGAAACATGTATGGATATGACAACAATCAAGGCAAACATAAGTAATTCTTTAACGTAGAATTTCATTACTATATAATTAGAGGTCGTAAAACTCTATCAAAACCCGTACACATAGAAAAACTTCATTTTCAATAATATACCTCATTCATATAATAACAGTGTCTTCAATTCTTTAAAAAAGAAAAACCAGAGACTGACACTGAGCAACGTATATTATTTTAAGGGCATAGAAGGCGAAATAACCTAATTTTAATATATGTTGGACATGTATTAGCAGAGTCCGTACTTACAATAGAGGAATATTACATTATGAAAACTGGAAACCCAGATGTCCATAGTTACAGGACTGGTCCAATAATTAATAAATGGAAGAAAAATCAGTAGCTAGATGAATGCCAAACCCCATTGGGTAAATCTAACTTAGCAGTGATTGAATGTTGTTGTCCAAATGTAGGTTCGTACATAAAACAACGGGTAAAGACTGACCTAGAAAAGAGGGTGTAATTAGCTACGGATTCAAAACGTTGGTTAGCCAGAGCAGGTGGACGAAATGATTACATATATGCACTAGCAAGAAACAAAATGGAATTTTATTTCAGGAGTAATCATGCTTAAATAGCTAAATTTAGCTATGCACGAGATGGGTAGAGAGTAAGTTTACCTAGGTTTAAATTCCACCCCATGCACGATATTAGAAAAACCCATTACTTTCACGTCTATACCAACCCAGATTTAAGTGCACGAGCAAAGAAAAAATTATATAATAAAGATGAGAATAAGAAAGATAAGTATTCCACCTGTAGAGCAAGAATTTGGTTAGTTGAATCTAGCTATAGGTTTAGCTTCTCTCGAAACTAATAGTACAATTGGGAATCTTAACCAACTGGAATGAATCTTGTCCACGAGAGGAGGGTCAATTTGTGGACTTATTATAGAGAAAGGTAAACCAAACAATTTTTAATCTTAATAAAAAAAATGGGTTGACCTACTCATCCTGCTGAGGGAGGTACCTATAAGTGTATGACATAATTATATGTGGAAAATTTTAAGTAATCCAAGGAGATCTAGAGAAGAGGGAACACTAGTTCCATACATATTCTAGGTTTTACTTCCTCTGAACCAAAGGGAAACACTCAACTGTTAATGGAAACCCATGGAGCAAATATAACAATGGGAAAACTAGTACATAGAGACTATGTAAACAAGATGAAACTTACCTCTGAACCAGAAACTTAACCTCTTCTCGGCACTAGAGGACAACGCATAGGGAAGGTAAAAGTAAATCTTTGAACATTGGAGTTACGATACATCTGGGAACAATAAATGATCAACATAGAGAGGGTTACTTATGACACCTAGAACAATGAGCTCTGTTAGTGGTGTGACGGTGGAACCCTTCCCCATGTTTGGCATAAGGAGGCGTAAATGGAACACGAGTACTGAAGCGGAAACAAAACTCTTCCTCTACAAACACATCGTTAGGGATTCAATTTATCAGAGTGAATTATAAATATTAAATATGTAATATGAAGAAAGACACAATGAATAATGGACAGCCTAGATAGGGAACAGTTACCACTAGTTATTTGTGTAAAACGGGCCTTACATGAAACTTACTATTGAATTAGATGATTATATAAATGTTGTGATACAGTAGAAAGCCATCACAGTTCACCTCTAGCCTCAGAGAATTTAATAGCAATAGGCCGAGTGTTGTGAGTAGGAGGCCCTTTCGCATGGGAAAATCTTATTTTATATGTTTTCTACATGGAGGAACACAGGTCAAACCTTCTTGCTTCATAGTAGGTAGCCTACCTGACCTCTAGTGCAAGCTTAACCTGATGGAACATCAGGTAGGTTTTATAACCGAATGGACTGATTGACTATCACTTGATCACTTCAACTGATCCAAGCCGCCCCTAAAACCCAAAAAAATATTGACACACAAACTACCCATGTGACATAAACGTGAAGTTTGATTGGGTGGCAAAGGGAGAGTGGACACACAATTTTCCTGGCACACTTGATAATGTGAATCTTCAGGAGAGTTGTAAGAAGCATAAAAATCTACCCTATCATAATTAAGTTAGGATAGCAATTCTTTCACAGAATGATAATTATATATAATTTAATGTGTCAATGGGTGGGGACACACTTCAAATATCATAGTTGTACCAAAAGGATCCTAAAGGTTAAAATGACACAATCGAGAACCAACGCATAGGGGGTTAACCAATGTATCATGGGATAGTAGTCCCTATAGAGATTAACTTCCTTAAGTGAATATGTATATATATATATATATTATATATAATGAAGGTGTGTATTGAGTTAAAGTATAAAGTAGGATGTGTGACGATGGGCAATAAATATATATATCTAATATTATATTTATATATATTTAAATAAAAAATAAAATCACTTGTGATTGGGGAACATGGAATCTTCAAAACCATAAATTCGTATAATGGTATTGATTTCTCTTTCCTCAAATCCCCCCTTGCCAAGTAAGAAAGCCTCAACATCTACAGATATTCAAGAAGGCTCTTGTCAAGTTACCATGCTATACACTTGTCTCACAAACAAATCATGAATTAAACAAAACTTTAAGTAAGCTTCATGCTTCCACAATATAGGATACGAGAACTACATTGGTTCCTTGGGAAACTTGAATATAGGATTACAAAGCAACCCATAAAACACAAGACTTGAGATGAAAAGGGTTATTCCATGTGACATTATAAAGAACATGTTGTTCTTGTGTAATCTATGTATCTGAAAAGTTAGTTCATTTGAAATGACACAAGCCTAATCAAACATACAATTGTTTCTATATGTCTCATAAAGCACATAGAAAATACATGTTGGGACATGTGATGTAATTTTCAGCATTGGTACATGGGAAAATAACCAACAAAAATCCCTAAATAGTTTCCTAAACAAAGAAATATCTACAAGAGAAATATTGTAAGGATCCTCAAAACATGTAGAAATGCATTCGTGCACAATTTCAATTTTGTGCCCTTGTACCTCCAAGAAACTATCTGCAACAAAAATTTCTAAACGATGCTTTGGTTGTGGTAACCTAAATAACAATTTGAATACATTTGGATCCAGAGAAACCTTTATCATTCCTAGCTTAATTGTGCTCTTTCTAGGATAAAAATTATCTACAAAGAGACAAACAATTTCTCTGAAATGAAAAACCTCTAGAACACACTCATCATTTGCCAATCTAGTGCTCGAATATTTTCATCTATTGTTTCCTCCATTGACTGATTCACACATCACTCATAAGTTCTCGCCCAGTCAAATATAGCATTGATCATCATAAGTGAGTTAACTGTATCACTACAAAAAACCTCTTTCCCTCACCTATATCCCATTATTCATTTGCATCGGAGGAAAAAAGAACTTTGTCAATGAATAATGCATTCAAATCCCATTCCACTATACATTTCCAAGTTTTTTCCATAAACACTACTTATTACTATCACTTGTGTGGAAAATAATTAGACATAGCACTCTTAGTAAATAGAAATTAAAGATATCAAAATCAAGTTTTAAGGAAGATAATAGGAAAATTATTCAAAATTCCAAAATCATATTGTGCAGTTACTATGCATTGTGCTCTTGCTTCAAGATCATTGATATACATTCCCTAAGAAATTGTCAATTTTCAATATGCCATAATATAAATTGTCTATCAAACGAGTAGGTTCATCTACACATCTAAAAATTACCATTTAACCTAATCATTTTTCGTAATAATGGAAATAGATTCAACACCATCCAAAACCCCATCAACAAATTTGCCAACATCACAAAAAATGGAAACTGTTTATTAATGATTTTTTTCAATTTTTTTTTTGTTAATATATCTAATTGACACCGAAGATGATGAAAATTGAAAAACGTGAGCTTGAATTACATAAATTCACTGCCATATATTTTCATCAATGTGCCCTAAGTTTCTTTATTTTTCTAGTGACTTTTGAAGACTCGAAAATAAATCCTTGACCTCCATTAATCCATTGAGCTTTACAACCATATTTTTCAATAACATGCCCAAACATTTTTTGTTCTTGTGGTCATTTTTTAAGACCCAAAAAGCTATCCATAACATCACACTTTAATTGTTTTTTTTTTAAGATTCGGGTAACATCTCCCAAGGTTGAGAATACAAAACAATGATTCAAACACTCTTAGCATTCGATTTCTTCAAAATTTTCCCACTGAATATCGTAGATAATTTTGTTATCTCCATCGAATAACATCCTCTATAGAAAATGCCATCAATAATAGCTACAAATAGTAAAGTGCAAAGGACATATAGAGTACTCTAAAAAGGCCACAAATTCACCGAGAAAATAGTGGGAACTCCGCCATGATTTTTGCCAAAATCCAAAAAAAATTGTGCGAAATATCAGTTACAACTATTAGGATTCAATATTTTGTGTATCCGGGGAGATTATGATGGTGTTGAATCCATTTAAGCCATCAAAAACATTATTCAAACCCTTTTATGATCAATTCTTTTATAAAAAAATCATCAGATTTTGGCAAAAAATAACTTCCCAAGTAAATTTGTAACCTATATTCAGCTACTCTCTATGAGAAATGAACTTTTGTCCCACTACTTTGTAAAATCGAACCAAATCTGATTTATGAATAACCAAGACAACTATTTCTAGTAAAATTTGACACACATTTACAATGCATTGCAAACCTTATTTCCCACAAACACATCTAATGTTAAACTCTTTGTTTTTTAAAATTGCAAAAAATATGAGTTACTCAAAGATTGAAGGCACTACGGTGAAGGCGAGAGCGGTGATCCTCCTTCTAGGGTTTTTGTAAACCCTGCTACGACAGAGTACTCCTAACCGTGTTCAGCTCTGGTAGAGCCTCGTTGTTCTGCGATCTCCCATTCACTGCAAACGACCTTAAGTCTCATGATTCCGCCTCAGGGGAGGAGGTTGTGCCTCACCCAAAGGACAATGGCAAGCGGCGCCAAAATGAGGAAAATGACAATGCAAATTGCAGACTGACAAGAATACAGATACAAGCTCACATCTGGGCATTTCTTAGGATAAAAAAGATCATCCCAAGGCTAGTTCTTCGACATGCAAGCAAGTAGCCGCTGTAAGGCCGAAAGTAGAGTTTCCAAGCCATCGAATCAATGCCACGATACAGTTCATGAAGGACCATGCGCTAATAGGCAAATTTATAGGACTATGGCCAACTAAGAAGGCGCTGAGAGGTTGGATTACCTCAAAATGGAGCCCAAAAGGTCACATTACACTACAACTAGGGCCTAAAGGCTTTTTTACAACCATTTTTAACTCTTTAGAGGATAGGAACAAGGTCCTGGACGGAGGGCCATACTTCTTTAACACTGCGGGTTTTATCTCAGAGGGTGGGTTGAGCGCTTCAACCCTGATAAGGAAGATCTCAGCTCGGCTCTGGTCTAGATAAGGCTTTATTCGCTCCCTATGGAGTATTGGGAGGAAGATTCATACAAGAAATAGGAAATGCACTGGGAGAGTTTATTAAAGTAGCAGAGGAAACCAAAATCAGCCGATACACCTCGTATGCTTTAATCTGCGTCTACATGCACCTCAATCAAGCCCTGCCAGATGCGGTAAATTTCTTTCATGATGATATTGAATGGGTCCAGCCAATTGATTATGAGCACATTCCATTTCGGTGTAGAAAATGTCACGATCTAGGCCATTTATTTAGATACTGCCCTCAAAATCAAAATCCGTCTTCCCAGATGTCCTCGGATAAGACAACTCCTGATGGATTTACCAAAGTGGTGAGCCATAGAAGAAACCATAAGAAAATGGTTACCATTTCCAAGATCTATCTAGCCAACCCTCCCAAACCCTCTACCAGCAACAGTTTTGCAGCTTTGGCTAATGTAGGTGATCCTCACTCTAAAGGCCCTTCCCTTCCTGAGAAGGAAATCAATAATGATAAATAGGAAGCGATGAATGATCTGTCACTGCTTCGAGAAGATCCGTTGTTTAATAAGACCATCCCCCACACTGAGTCCAAAACCCCTGTTGGAACCTCTCAAGGAATGGAGGTCGAAAATACTCCATTCAATCCCAGTTAAGCAGTAGAAGCAAATAATGAATTACAAGAATATCAGTACATGGAGGAAGAACCTAAAAGCATTGACATTGGAGAACTGGACATTCTAGGATTAGAGAAAGCATGCAAAACAAGAAGCTTTCACAAAATCCCAGAACGAAAAGTAGACAACCTGGTAGTAGTCCTCTCGTGAACCCAAAAATATCACTCTCTTGGTGTTTAGATTGGGAGTACTTGGGACAGAAAGTTTATTGACAAAGGCAACAAAAAGCGTGGAAGGAAAACCGATCTCCAACGGCCTATCAAAATAGGAGAAATTCTAATGGAGTCAAGCAGATTTTCCAAGCTAACTAATTACTTTCCCGACTCCTCCCAATGATGTTGATCTCTTGGAATATCAGAGGGCTCAATAGCCCAAGGAAAATCAAACTACTAAAAAACATGATCATGCAAGAAAAACCTCAAATTTTATTCTTGTAGGAAACAAAATGAAACTCAAATACTCTGGAAAAAATCGCAGCGAAAGCCTGGCCAGGTGGTTTAGTAACGGCTGTGGATGCTCATGGAGCTTCTAGCAGCCTTCCAATTTTATGGGACGAGCGCATTATTCAGCTCAACAATATACATGCAAACAAAAGCTTCATTCAAGCAATCTTTCACATAAATGGTACCAACATTTATGGCATATGACTAATGTGTATTTTCCTTAGGAGACTACGAAAAAAATTGAAGTCCTGAATACCCTTTCAGAGCTTAATAGAAATAGGCTACACCCTCTTTGGATTTATGGAGGCGACTTCAACATGATTGCAAAGTTGGAGGAAAAAAAGGGCGGAAGGCACACAAGAAACAAAGAAGGGTATCATCTAAAAGATTTCATACAGAACAACTGGCTTATCGATATCCCCTCTAGCAACGGTGTCTTCACATGGAACAACAAAAGAGAAGGAGCGCATCAGATTTCCTCTCACCTAGACAAATTTCTCCTATCAGACAATGCAATTCATTTGGGAGGAGAATTTATGGCTTCCATCCTACCGTTATCAGGTTCTGATCACTGGCCTATTTCCCTTCAATGGAACCGCCCTGGACATAATATTCAAAGGTCTTTTCATTTTGAAGCCTTCTTGTTGTCTCATTTGGAGTTTGATAACCTTGTCAACTAAGAATGGAGAAACTTTTCTCCTCCCAATGGCTCCAAGATGCCTCAATTTCAGCAGAAGCTCCAGCACCCCAAAGGCAAAATCAAACATTGGAACCATACGTCTTTTGGCAACATTTTCCAGGATCAAAATTCCCTCAATCAAGAAATGAATAATTTGCAGGAGAGGATCATAAACGAGGGGTGATCTGAAGACCTGTCAAAATGGGAACAAATTCTGGAATCACAAATTCTAGAAAGAGCCAAACAAGAAGAAACCCTCTGGAGACAAAAATCAAGAATAAAATGGCTGAAGGATGGAGAAAGAAACACAAAATTTTTTCACAGAACTACTATTCAGCACAGAATGAATAATAATATATCCCATATTCAGAATGAGCAGGGAGAAAAAATTGAAAACCAAACAGGCATTGAAAGTGAATTCCTCAACTACTTCAAGCAAGCACACCAAGAATCAAATATAGATAGACTGGCAGAAATGGACTCTATTCTGAGCAACTTTCCAAAATTAATATCAGAGGAGCATAATCAACTTCTTCTCAAACCTGTGGAACTTCAGGAGGTAGAAGAGGCTGTGCATCAATTGAAAGTTGGAAAAGTTACGGGTCCGGATGGATTCACCTCCAACTTTTTTCACCACTTCTGGGACCTGATTAAACTAGAGGTCTGGCAAGTGGTGGAGGAATCACATACGTTAAGATGGATGTACCCTAGTCTAAATGCCACTTTCATTGTGCTAATTCCCAAGGAGGCAGAGCCCAGTACTCCTGATAAATACAGACCTATTGCTCTATGCAACATAATTTATAAAATCGTTTGCAAGGTGATTGCTTCCCGATTGAATTTATTGCTCCCTCTCATAATCTCGCAAGAGCAATTAGGTTATGTAGAAGGCAGGCAGATAACCGATGGCATTATCCTAACTCACAAAATAATTCATTCGCTGAAGCTCTCCAAGAAACCAGGTATGCTGCTCAAAATTGATTTATCCAAGGCTTTTGACAGTTTAAGCTAGATTTACATTTGGAAACTTCTAACAGCTTTTGGTTTTTCTCCTCCTTGGTTAAGGTGGGTTATGAGTCTGTTATCTTCATCTTTCTTTTTTGTGTTAATCAATGGTATACCTTCACCTACCTTTCGTCCCTCCAGGGGAATTAGGCAGGGAGATCCTCTCTCTCCCTTCCTCTTTGTTATCATGGCAGAGGGATTGGGTCGCAGTATCCATTCAGCCCTTCAATCTCATCTCCTCAAAGGTTTATCATTTTAAAACTCCCCTACTTTTTCCCACCAACAGTTTGTTGATGACAACATGCGTTTCGGCCACCCCTCTATTCAGGAAGCCCGTCAACTCAAATCTCTTCTGTTAGACCTCTCCGAAGCCTCTGGAGCCAATGTCAATAAACTCAAGTCTCAAATCTTCTTTTTCAACACCCCTGCAACAACTCAAGCAGCTATAGCACGTATTCTGGGTTTCACCATTGTGGCTCTACCCTCCAAATATTTAGGGGTACCTCTAATAGTCTCGGCTCTCAAACACTCCTCCTGGAAAATCCTTTTAGAAAAGGTAGAAGCTCGTCTCTTCCTTCGGACTCATAGGTCTCTTAATATGGCCACCAGATTAGTCCTCATAAAAGTTGTTATTCATTCCATGCCACTATACCTCTTCTCTATTGTGGCTGCCCCCAAATGGGTTCTCAAGGAAATCAAGAATCTCCGACGTTCCTTCTTATGGGGAAGTTCTGGTCCCACCCGTAAGTGGGCTCTTGTCAAATGGGATAAAGTCTGCCTTCCGAAATGCGCTGGTGGCATTGGTTTGAAGGATCTGACTCACAACAATGAAGCCATGGGAGCAAAAATTTGGTGGAGATGGCTCTTTGTGCCCCTCACCCCTTGGGCCTCTCTATGGACTGCCAAATATGCAAGCAACAGTCCAATTGAAGAATGAATATGTATGTCAGAAGATAGCATTGGATCAATAATATGGAACTCAGCCAAACAACATAGGAACTTAATTCAACAACATAGCTTTTGGGAAATTAAGAATGGCAACACAACTAGATTATGGGAGGACTCTTAGCAGCAGTTGCCAAAGCTCAAGAATCTTCTTTCTCACCTGCAGCTTCCACAGCAGGATGTGCATGAATTAGATAGGGTCAATAACTTTTGGAAGCCCTCCTCCACAAAGGATCATAGAAGATGGATTGAGGCGGATCAGATCCTAAGGCATGGCATAGAACTGGCTCAGCAAGCTCTTTAATCAGAACTACAAAAAAAGGAAAATACTTTTTTCGGAGGAAATGGATATCCTTAGGTGGGGCTATGAGGACAAAGGAACTTTCACCACAAAGGAAGCCTACAATATAATAATCAAGGAGTGTATAATCAAAGATGGACTATGGGGCAAAGTTTGGGACCCCCCCAACTGGCCGAAAGTTTCCACCTTTCTTTGGCTCCTTTGTTAAAATAAATCCTCACATGGGATAATCTCAGGAAAAGGAATTATCATGGACCTTCTAGATGCCCCAACTACAAACAAGAAGAAGAATCAGTTAAACATCTTATGCAATCTTGTTGCATAGCGCGTAAGCTATGGGAAAAAGTCAGCTTTCGCTGCCAAAAAGATGGTCGAGTCCAGGGAGATGTCACAACTACAGTTCGCCATTGGAACAAAAAACATTATCAAAGCAAACTTCTAAACACTCTGTGGATGCTTATTCCTGGACTCCTAATGTGGAACATCTGGAAGGAAAGGAATCAACGGGTATTTAAGGACCAATACATGCCCATGGAAAATCTCTCGAACATCTTCTACCAAAATATCAAAGAATCCCTCTCCATCCACTCCTAGTCCCAGGATGACTTTCCTTCTCTTCCGCAAGAACAATCCATCTGGACAAATTGGAATATCCAATTCAATCAAGAGCTCATCTCCAAAGGAAATCTATCCTCTCCAAACTGGCTACCCACAAAGTGGATCCCTCCTCCACCTACTATGATAAAGCCAAATTTTGATGGAGCCTCAAAAGGCAATCCAGGTAATTCAGGCTTTGGAGGAATCTTTAGAAACCATCAAGGTGTTCCCCTTTTATCTTTTTTTGGTTCAAAAGGATGGGATACTAACAACTCAGCGGAATTGGAAGGCTTATGAATGGGTCTCATTATAGCTCAAGATAAAGGATTCTTTCCGCTAATCATAGAAGGGGAATCTCAGATTATTATAAATATGGTTTCAAAAATCATGCAAGGTACTTGTTGTGGAGGTAAATCCCCTCTCCGGACAGAGGTGATCCCTACTAGTCCAAATGGGGTCTAGCAACAATCAAACAATGCTAACACGCAGGTTCCTAATTTCAAATCAAATACTGATGATGAGGGCCTACCTGGAATCCAATGCTAGTACTTGTGGAAGAGTTGACGCTCCCATTCCTTTGCTCCAGTCAGTCACAATCCCCACGATCCTTGTGAACGGACACCTGCACATGCAAAGAATGACACAAATACAAGCATAAAATCCAATAGATTGAACTATATATCAGTCAGAAAGGATATAAATCAATCATCATTACAAAAGACAATAAGAGTGGAACCATAATGATAGTTGTCTATTATTGATAAACAAAGAAGAATACAACCATAGTTCTAACATCAAATCCTCCTTTGGCTGGGTGATCAGCAACACATGCCTTGCAAAGCTTGTTGGGAATGGGGAACAAGCCTCTCTCTCCTTGGTTACTTGGACAAGAATATCCTCACTTTAGGTTTAGCCTTATGGGAATGAAGAAGGCTTCTTGTAGCATGAACTTACCAATTCTCAGACTTTGGGACTTAGAATTTGGAACTAGCTTGTCAAAGGCAAACGGACAAGGTTTTATAGATAGAGGAGAAGGAGTTAGGATTTCCACAATATTCATGGGGTTGGATTTATCATTAAGAAGCTTCCATGAGAAGGTGGAAAACAACTTCCCTTCTATGGAGATTCGAAGCCAAACAGAACCAACTCAAGATGGAATCAGTTCATGAATGGGTTAGGAAGAACCTTCGTAAGTTTGTTTGTTAAAAACTTTACCCAACTGGGCTGGCGCGAGTGCGACTCTGAGACAGAGCGCCAGCTGGTGCGCCCTCTTTGGAGGATTTCCCCCATTGGCGCGAGTGATACACAGTGGAACCACGCCAATGGAAAAAGGGCTATTTTTATGGGTATTTTGCAGAAGGTGTCTTGAGGGCATATGAAGTACATACTTAGCGGAATACAATGCAAGTGTTTCCAGGTTACGTCACCTCTCACAGGTCCTGGAATAAGTCCTCCAAGGTGCGGGAGAAGGGGTAACAGGGACGGTGACAAATTATTGTGTAACAAATGCCCCCTAAAGCATGAGGCTCAATAGAGAGAGGGGTGAAATGCTTTACAAGAACACGGCCAACTGAAAACACTGCTACCGGAAAACCTGCATGCAACTGATACCTCAAGTACATGATGTATGTGCTATGGGCGCAGCCATCCATAGTAGAGTACATAAAAAATAGATCTAAGGTATGGGCACAACCATCCAGTAAGGATCAATAAATAGACTCAGGCATGGTCGCAACCATCCAGTGAATGAGTCATGTAATGATCATAATAATCTACAAAATTGCAACCTAGATCCCAACAGACAAAATCCAGGGTCTTGCGCTCCATCTCAACCCGAAAAAAGTACAAATTCAAGCATGCGAATATGGGAGTTGAAGTCGAACATGCAAGAATATCATGTGATTACCAGTCAATGATGAAAACTATAAACAGACGCGATTGGTACCACCAATAATGACAATGGTCCTCAAGGTACTATAGGTACAATCTACAACGTGCGAATCAGTGAGCCAGCGTCGAAGACCCATAGAATCATTCGATCGGAGACCAATGATGAAAACCTTGCGTCAAACACGAAGGACCTGCCATTGAGGCATGCAGGCTCCAAGGCACCTAAAGGGAGTCTCTAGGTCAACTTCCTAGATAATGAGCTGAAGTCGACAGGAAGCGACCTTGATAGAAGGTGGGCTATAGTGTTCCCCACATCATTGACACGAGACAGAGAAGGATAAGATGTTTGTGAATCAAAATCAGAGGGAGGTTGAGTATTCTACAGAGGTCAACTTCTCTTGAACATATTGGCGGCCCGACAATGGACTTGGCAGTATTTGACATCGAATGATTAGGGGTCATGGTGACAGGGCAATGAGCAGACGAGAGGTCAAACAGGATAACCCAAACCCACGGAGGCAAGTGTGAAAACAGGATGAGATTTCCCCACCCGGACACGAATGCAGACAAGTGTCGTGTTCAAGAGTGACATATTGCCGATGCGACAATAATTGTGGTTCCATTTTGCCCACCATTCCTGATGAGTACCCCGGTTATTTTTTGATGACAAGCTTGACGGGGATAGCATATGCTTGAAAGCCGTCATTGCGACGGGATCCGATGTCATTAAGTTTTAGCGAGTCTGACAAAGGAAGAACTCGGCGTCTTTTCATGTTTAGAGAGTTTGAAAAGACATCGGAAAAGGAAACTCCAAGGGTGTCCTTTTTTCCTAAAGTTGTGTCTCTCGAGCCCGAAAAAAGTATAAAACAATGCTCGAAAGAACCACCCGATCATTATGACCAAGGAGTACTTTTCATAAGTAGTAATTTCGACCTGAAAAATAAAAAAGCGATTGGAACCACGTCACTTCATAACCATTAATGAACCTGAAACGACAAGGGTCCGACGATCTTTTCATTTTTACACGGTCGAAAAAGGGTTTAAAGATGACCACCTCTCATTTACATTTAACGAGTCGAGAGGAATAACTCGGCATTCTTTTCACGTTTAGAGAGTCAGAAAAGAGCAAAAAGATGACTCCATAGTGACTTTCCATATGTTTACCGAGTACGAAAAAGTATAAATTACAACTCGTTTCGTTACCTAAGTCGCACAAACACCTGTCGCTGCACAAAAACTAGTGTAAAATCCATTTTCGACACAAATATACATTAAAATATTCATAAAATGACTTTTAAAACCTATTGAGGGTCAAAAAGCTATAAAATAGGTGAAAATCATAAAAACAAGAAATTACTTTTCACTTTTACCTCATTGAGAGTGACATTAGTGCTTTTGGTGTGTGGTATTCAGGCGACGATTGCGACAAATCCAGGTGACCATTTGGAGCACCGTCAATTTCAGGTAAGAGGCCTCCTCTCCTACTCCATTGTTTTCCATTTTAAATTTGCTCTAGTTCGTTTTATCATCCTCTATGGAGGGGATTGTAAAAATACGGGTTGCGCCCATTGGCGCGGGTTTCGGGCACGGAACCGCGTCAATGGGGCAATTTTCTACAAAGGCTCGCACCCATGGGCGTGACTGTTTTAGAAACAATTGCGCACTTTTTCCTCAAAATTTAACAATTCTAAAGCTATTTCACTGCATTTTTAATTTTTCCAAGGATCTAATTTGATGTTTTAACCTTGTGATTGTAGGAAAATACGCAAAATGGTACTCCAATGGAAAGAAAGAGAACATGACCAAGTAGACACATTGGCCCTAGTAGATGAAGACTACATGGAAGCTCTTAGAGCTTGCGGGCTCAAGAAATACTTCCTTCTATCTTATCTACGAGCTCAGCTAGAGCTCTTGCAATATTTAATCAACCTATGGGATGAACATGATCAGGTGTTCCGCATACGAGACCAAGTACTGGAACTAGACGTATCTGACGTCTATTTCATCACTAGACTGTTACGTAGAGGGCCGGTGCCCCGATTGACTGGTAGCAGGCCACCCAGGGAGAAGATGGAGGAGGTGAAGGCTCGAGTTTGCCCAGGGGCAAGATATGGATCCGGAAACTCAAAAGTGGATATCCCCACTATTCAGGACCTAACACTCAGAGCTCCATTATTCACCATCACATGAGCTGCGGTGGTACATGTGCCCCATGAAGCCACGAAGAATCACCTGATACTAGCGACATAGTGTCTTAACCCGACGATCTTCATTTGGGTGTCAGTAGTGACGACCAATATGAAGAGGCAACTGACAAAGGCCAAGCATGGAAAGTTGCAACAGTTCAGGTACGGTTCCATCCTGGTGACATTCTTCTTGGAATGTGTACCAATCTTCCAGGGCCAAGGGGCCTTTGTTCTTGATCCGGCACCTCGAGAGTCGAGGATGGCTCGTTGGTCGACACTGATGCCGAGAGGGGGGGTGGCCAACAGATGTCATGGAGGCCTAAGTTTTTTGGGTGGCTTCGCTGCCAATTAATTGTGGTGGAGGACTGGCCATATGTAGGGACAGACTTCACTGGTGACCCTAACCTCCCACTGCCAGAGTGAGAGGAGTGGGACGAGGAGATAGGTATGACCTCATTTTTTAAATTGTGTTTTATGATATTTTTTGTTAATACATGCTTGTTCTAATAACTTTTATATGCATATGTAGATGTTGGCCCAGAGCGCCCAGCTGGCATGTCTCCCATTACGAGGAGACACCAGGCTACAGCAGATCCTCAGAAGGAGGGTGGTGATAGAGGAGAGCTTATCCAGAACCTCGAGGCTATTACTCGAGTGATCCCGGATTATGCTCGGCTAGCGAATGTTCTGCTAGCATACTAGACGCACACGCTGGGGGCACCGACTCGCATCTACTGACCACTGAGACATTTAGTGTGAGCAATGAAATGCTACCATGAGCACCACCGGGATTAGAGACCTAGGCTTTATTTGCATGCATATTTTTTGAGAGACATGTTGTCTCCGAATGTACGAAGACAAACATGTATTATTTTTTGATGATGCATGCAGTGCAAACATTTGGACACACACACACATATATAGACATATGTTTTACGGTTTATTTTGTTTTATGCTTCTTATGCTATTTTAAATTACATGTTATGCAAACGTCTATCCAATACATAATTAGCTAATGCATCAGTTAACGTATTAAATCGTCTTGGAATACGCTGATAAGTAATGAAATCAAAATCCCTTTCTAACAACTTAACACGTAAATACAACCTTAAAATCCGATGGTCTCTGATGGAATAACGCCCATTGAGCTGGTGGACGACAAGCTGAGAGTCCAAGTTCAGAACCAATGTTTGAATACAGAGGTTAATCGCCTCAGCAAGTAACTCAATCACAACACTATACTCAGCAACATTGTTCGTGGTACAACCTAGACAAACCCTTGAAGGTATACTAACTCACCATGAGGATCGTAGATCACCCATGCCGCAGAGGACAAGTTGCGTGTACTGCGGGAGGCACCACCAGCGAAACCAACGTAAGGTGAACCAGACATCTGTCCAAGAAGCAAAAAGGACACAATAAGCGGCAATCACACCGATACACCATGACAAAAGATGAAAACATGCACACACAATGCACTTGATGAAAGCACACGTATGTACAAAAAATAGAGTGTCTGGACTTATGCATAGTATTTTTTCAAATAAAGCCCATTATGGGGCTTATCCAGGGGATTCCCTTCGTAGTCAATAAGCTCATAGGCCCCTTTTTGCAAAACTCTCTTTACAATGTAAGGCCCGTACCACATGGGCTCGAATTTTCCTACCCCCGGCTTATCATTAGCTTGATCGTAGAGCAGGACCAAATCTCCCTCAATAAAAGAGCGAGGATGAACAGTGTTATCGAAGTGAGTTTTCACTCACTTCTTCTGTGCTTCAATAGCTAAAGAGGCTAGTTGATGAGTATCGTCTAGCTGCTCCATGTAAAGAAGGCGCTCCTCTACCGGAGTAGTGTCAGGGAGCAATTCGATGGCTAACTTTAACGAAGGAATCTCACACTCAATAGGAAGGGTAGCCTCCAGTCCATAAACCAACTAGAAGGGAGTGAAACCGGTGGCATCCTGCACAGAGGTTCAGTAGGCCCACAAAGCAAAGAACAACATCAAATGCCAGTTGGACTTATGCATGCCAATGGTTCGTTGAAGCATCATAACCAAGACCGTGTTCATGGCTTCTACTTGACCGTTGGCCTGAGGATAGTATGGAGTCGAACTATCATGTCGTAGCCCCAACTGGGTTGCAAGTTCGGTCATCATATGATTACGAAAATGCTTTCTGTGATCAGTGACGATGGCTTGAGGGACTTCGAACCGTGAGATAACATGATTGAACAAAAACTGTGCCGCTGTGTGACCGTATTCAGACAATGTAGGCATCGCCTCGGCCCATTTCCTAAAATAATCAACAAGAACGATGATATACCCATGCTCCCCCGGCCGAGTGAGGGTTACAGGTCATATAATCGATGCCCCATTTGGCAAAAGGACCGACGGTAACAACGGGGTGCAATGGATCAGGGGGTGCACGCATCTTCCATTAGTAGATTTGGCACTCGTGATAGGAGCGGATGACAAGAATACAATCCTTAAAAATGGAGGGCCAAAAGTAACCAGCATGGAGGATTTTTGTGCAGTGGCATATTCGAACATGTGACCGCCACAAGCACCAGAGTGGCAGTCATTTAAAACTCTCTCAGCTTCTTCGAGAGTTAAACATCGGCGGAGAATGGAATCAACGCCGAGACGGTACAGGGTGTCCCCAACGATGCGATATGGTTGGGCTTGATGGTGGATCCAACATCGAGCATCCTTAGATGTCTCGGGATGTAAAGAGGACGTATGTAAATAGACAATGATATCCCCGTACCAGGGATCGAGGGTGCTGATGAGGAAGAGCGTTTCGTCCGGAATGTGATCCTGTAAGCGAGAGGGTGTGGCATTAGATGGCAAAGAGCACAACAATTCAGCGAAGATAAGTGATTTCTTGGACTTGGCAGCAGTGAATTCCAAGTAGAACTCTTGGAGGATGAAAATCCACTTCGAGTACTTGCCCCCAGCAGCTGACATGACAAAATGTACGTCATTGGGTTGCAATTAGAGATCATTGTCGTAGTACGCAACAAGATATAATGACGGAAGCGTTGGACGGCACAAACGGCGGCCAATGCCAACTTCTCGACGTAAGCATATCAAGATTCTGTATCTAATAAATTGCGGCTGAGATAATAAATGACGTGTTCAGTGCCATCATCGTCATCCTGAACAAGAACCATGCCAATGGTGGTATCAGCAGCGGCCAAATACGAAGTGTAATCGGGATGGTAATTTGGAGGACACAACAAAGGAGCAGAAACAAGGAGAGTTTTAAGATGTTCGAAAGACTCTTGAGCTACGGCATCCCATCGAAATGGGGTGTCGTGTTTCAGTAACCACGTGAAACCTTTGTCCACCTCGGCATAATTCGGGATGAATCATCATAAAAAGTTGGCTTTACCCTGCAAGCTCTACAATTGTTGCAAGGAAGCAGGGGGGGGAAGATTCAAAATGGCCTCGACTTTAAGGGGATCTAGATGGATGCCCTCTCGGGAGACGATGAACCAGAGAAGTCTGCCAGACTCTACGCAGAAGACACACTTATGCTGGTTGAGCCGAATACGGTAGTGTCGACAACGGAGAAAGATTTCACGAAGATGCGCGGGATGGTCTTGACGTTTAGCTAAATGAGCTGGAAGATCATCCAGGTAAGGCTGCACGATGTGTCGAATATCATAAAAGGCATAAGACATCACGCATTGGAAGGTGGCACCGGCATTCTTGAGACCGAAAGGGAGATTTTTATAAGAGAAAGTGCCCCACGGACAGATAAAGGTGGTCTTGTGTTGATCAGCTAGCGCGATATTAATCTAGTTATATCAAGAGAAACCACCCATAAACGAATATATCTCACTTTCGGCACACTCATCAATGAGCTGGTCAATGAAGGGTGTGGGGTAGTTATCTTTTGGATAGGCTCGATTAATGTCATGGTAATCGACACAGACTCTGATAGTACCCTGCCTTTTATCCACAGGGACAATGTTGGAGACCCAATCTGTGATTGGGATGGCATAGATGAAGCCAGCTTTGAGAAGCTTTTTGACTTCAGCTTTAATCGTTGCAGCCTTTCAGGGGTGCACGGGGTGTAAATGCTGATGAATAGGCTTAGCTCCTGGATACGTGGGTATCTCATGCACCACAATGCTTGGATCAATGTTGGGCATTTCTTCGTAATACCACGCAAAGACGTCACGAAACTCGCGAAAAAGACCTATATAGAGTTGAATTTCCTTGGGAGTGCAAGTGACTTCAATGTAGATATGCTTAACAATCCCTGGTTTAACAGAGATGTCGATAGGTTGAGTTTGCGTAATGTTTCCCAGATTCCCTTTAGAGGGCACTTGATATACTTGAATGGGTGTCTGAAGGGGTTTTGAAGGGAGACAAGGAGCAAACCGCTCGAGACAAGCTAGCATTTCCCGAAGGGTAGGGAGGAACGAGGAATGGCGGTGAAGATTGAACTAAGGAGGTTCCTCGAGAGACATGGTCTCTATATTGGCTTCGTCAGAAGGAAATATTTCCTTTAACGGATCCGAAGAAGCACAATCTCCAAGCCAAGGGGAATGAGTGTATGAGTCAAGAGCTCCGCTTAAAGAAGCAGATTTAGCAGGAGGAGCTGATACAGCGAAAATTTCGACATAGTTGAGCTTGGCAGGACTCAACGACATCTCATCACCCCATGATTCTATCTGGTCAATGGGGGGAAGGACCCAAGGATGAGAACGAACTGAAATCATATTGATAGAGGCGAGATTTGGAGGTGGGATTGAAAAGACACCCATGAGGGCAGGATCTTTAAAGAGCCCAGCTCCCACACTCTCTAAGGAAATGGTGGTATGCTCCACAAAAGGCACATTGCCTTTGGAAGAAGAAGCGAAGAAGGAGAGCTGGTCTACCGTGACAATTTTCCCCTGATGAGGGAAATGAATGAAATGAAAGAGGGATGAAGCCACGGCACGCATGGCATATGTCCAACTCCAACCCAAAAGGAGGTTGTAAGTAAGATTAGCATCGACAACTTCAACTTCCACTTCAACGGTCTTCCCTTTCAAAGTAATCAGTAATCATTGGAGGATACCATAAGGGTGAGATTCTCTCCCGTCAAAGGCTTCCAGTGTCGTTGGAGACTAACTCAAAGTCGGAGACCCAATAGCCTTCCAACAAGCAACAAACATAATGCAAGTTGATGCACCTTCATCAATAACTGTACGATGAATCAGTTTTCGAATTGGTGATGACCTGAATGAGGAAGGCAATCTGGTGAGGCAGTCTCGGTACATGGCTCTCGAGATCAAACGTGATCAAATCCGAGTCGGCCGGGTCGATGCCACCGATGGCCGATAGCAAGGATTTCCTTTGGGGGCCAGCTCTGGAGAACTTCTAAAGCAGACGTAGCTGACGGAGCCTGAGCTAAGTCCTCAACGATGCTATAGTGCTCGGCAGCACATGCATTTGGTTTGTAAGATGATCTCCGGAGTACACCTTTAAGAGGGGGTCGAATAGGTGTCTCAGTGCTAGGTCTCTAGATATGGAGCGGACCAAAACTGGGCAGAGGAGCGCTTGAGGGGACCTCAGGCTCCTTCCCGGCGGATGATGGATATTCCTTTGCTCGAGTTGTAATATGAACGGGAATCGTTCCAGCCATGAACACTTGGGAACCAAAGGGAGAAGAAGACGAGAATGGGTCAGCCACCATCTGCATTTGTTGTGAGGGGAAAGGTTCTTTCAGAACCACAGGAGTCCCAGGAGCACCTTTCAATAAACAACTAACTTCGAACCGCCTTGGATAGTCTTTGGTGTAGTGATCCTCGTCACAGATAAGACAAGGATACTTCGGTTTACGTTTGGCTCCTTCCTTGGGTGGAGGTTTAGGGGAGTTGTGTTTGGGTTGATTAGATTTATTCTTCGCTTTCCCCTTCTTCTTTCCTTTTGAGGGTTTATCTGCTGTGGTGGACTGGACAGTATTGACCTCAGAAGTATTTTCGGAATTAGACACACCCTGAGAAGTGTTTTCGTTTGAAGCATTCAATTTTTTCTTCCCAGGGTTCGCGGATGATTTCTTTGAAGACGGATTTATAGAGCCAATAACACCATCAATAGATGGCTTTGGCAGAGCTTTGGATGTTCTGGGTCTCGGGACGTTAGGCAACTAATCATATAAGGTAGCAGACTGAGAATAAACTAAGTCGAGGTACTGAGCACGCGCGATAGCCTACTCTTCAGTTACACAAGCTCCCATGGCAATGTCGCGCATGATTTTAGGGACAAAGGAGGTCGTAAACCAATCGATTAGGAGCTGATCAGGAATCTAGAACTTGATCAACCAATGACGCTGTCTCCATTCATGTATATGATCGGATATGTGCATGACCATGTCCTGTTTAAAAGACGTGAGGAGATGTGTTCCCATGTCATACCGAATGGGCAACTGAAAATGCATTAGAAATGCCATTGCAAACGAGTAGAAATCTTGAAGGGATCTGCGAGCCAACTCAATGTACCACTTAGCAGCCGAGCTGGTGAGAGTCCTTTGGAATAGGCAGAGGCAGATTGAATCGTCAAGCCATGATTTTGATGAACACCAAAGGTGGTCAGTCATAACGTGGGCTTGAGGATCTTCTCCAGCTTTGTCATCGAATTTGGGACAATCACTAGGTATCTTGGTTGGAATTGGTGGCCAGAATGGATTATGAAGGATAGGATCATTAGTCAATTTGGATACATCCAGCAGTTCCAATGTTGCTAAGAAGGGTAACTGAGGATTGAAGGAAATATGTGGCTGTGGATACGAGGTAGCACCAGAGTTCCAACCAGTTGCTGGTTGCCCCCATTGATTTTGTTCGGATGGACCAGGCCCATAAGGGTTCTGTCCGTAGGGATTATGTCCATAGGGGTTATAGCCATAACCAGACGGTTGACCCTAGATTTGCCCGCCATCACCCCATTGATTACCAACGTGGCTTGTAGGAGCAACATACTGTTGCTGGTAATTCTGATAAGGAGCAACCTGCATTTGTTGAAAATTTTGGTACGAGGCCAATTGAGCTTGCCCCTGGGGTTGCTGGTAACCATATGGTTGTTGGGCTCCATACGGAGCCTGGGGACCAGGGTGCACTTGGTAAGAGGGTTGAGATTGAAACCCACCTTGCATCTGAAGACCAGTTTGAGTCTGGGGCCCAGCCTGGCGCTGGAAACCGGGTTGAGATTGAGAAGCAATCCCCATTTGCATGCCCGGTTGAGCAGGCCCAGAGAGATGTCCTTGAGAGGATGGAGATTAGGCCACCTGGCCGGAAGGTTGCCCTGGTAGAGTTTGGGATGGACCCACTTGCCCAGAAGGTTGCGCTTGCTGGGTGTTAGGTTTTCCTTGTACAACCGAGGGTTGTCCTTGCGGGACAGATGGCTGAGCGGACTCGACGGTTGGTTGACCTTGAGGTTGACCAACTTGTCCAGATAGTTGACCAAGCTGAGCAGTGGGTTGGCCTTGCTGCATGTAAGGCTGACCACCCTACCCAGAAGGGTACCCTTGTTGGATTCCAGGTTGTCCTTGTTGCACAAAAGGTTGTCCTGGATTCCCATAGGGTTGACCGGAAGGGTATCCCTACTGGACTCCAGGTTGTCCTTGTTAGATATAAGGTTGTCCCGAATTTCCAAAGGGTTGCCCAAGATAAGTGAAAGATAAACCACCATAGGCCGAAGGTTGTCCCTGGAAGGGTTGTCCCTGTGGGCCTCCAGGCTGCCCTAGATAGGATTGCCCGTAATACTACTTCCCATAAGAAGGTTGCGTGTAGGATGATTAACCTTGATATGATGGTCCTTGGTAAGGCGGTCCTTGATCCGGACGAGGCGCTTGGCCACCACCATAACCAATGGTACCCCAAGCGATGCTTAACGGGACTGAGACCTTAACCGCAGGCTGAGATGGCAAGGAAGTATACAAATGATGCCCTATAGGGTCATAAGAATGATTTGGACGTTGCGCGCCCAGATTCTGGACGACATGCAAATATTGATTATATGCCTCCCCTGCTGGAATGGAACCAGAAGAAGGTGGGGCACTAAGTGGAGGATGGACAACTCTGGGTGTATGTGCCGATTGGCCACTATGTACTGAACCATGGGACGGACCAGCAACAGTAGTTACAATCAAAGATGTCGTAATGGCACTAACAACCGGTGCTGAAGACGCTACAGAAACAGTCGGAATAGTCGGGACTAAAGTGACAACTGTATTGTGAACTTGTGAAATAAAATATCCCGTAGTGGGAGTGATGTTGTGGTCCCACATGGTACCTGAAGAGGAGTTCCTAGAACCCATAACATCCCTCAAAGCTTTATAGCATAAGGGTACTGTAACACCGAGAGGGGTGACAGTGAAGGGAAGGGTTATTACCAGGGATGTAGCCAGGATAGGAGTTTCGATACTTGACAAAACAGGTGTCTCACTCGCTATAGGAGATGTGTCATCCACGTCAGAGGAAGACATTGGGACTGAAACACCAGTAGGAGTAAAATAAGTATCCTCTTCATACGGCTCCCAAACAAGGTTCCAAAATAGATCGTGAAGATCATCTTCTGGAGTGCGAGAGTTCAACGATTGGACACTTGGAATAATAGGAAAAGTGTCACCACAAACCGGTGTCTCAGGAGCAGCAGAGGAAGGAGACCCTTGGTCACTAGGGATAGGAGACGGGATCGATGGTTCCGCCAGGATGATTCGATTCAAAAAATCCTAGACAAACTAACGAGAAAAGACCTTACTCAAACTAACTCGAACAAGATCTAACGGGGTAAGTGTGAACGTGGCCGAATAAATTTTAATACACAAGGACACAACTTGACCTTTTCATCTTTAGAGAGTCGAGAAAAGGACAAAAAGATGACTCTAGTCGCCTTCGAATATTTAGTGAGCTCGAAGTGACAAATGCTCAGGTGAGCCTTTTCTTTTAGGGAGTCCAAAAAGGATCAAAAAGTGACTACTCTGGAGAACTAGCCAAAAGGTTTACCAGACAATCTGTAAACCTGCATATACACCTTGGCAATCGTATGAAAACCAAGGACTTTCCATATGGCAGTCAATCGTCCTGAATGCTGTGTTCAGTGCATTACGGGTCATAAGGCGGCAGACACGACTTCCTATGGATAAAGGATGATAACCTAGTGGGGTCTCCCCATATACTCAACGATACATGGGAGCAGAAGTCTGTACTAGACCACAATTGAGTCACAAAAGGAGGAATCACCCAACCTTGAGTGGAAACAAAAGTGACTAGGTTTAATGACGTCGGAGCACGTCTCGAGCCTAGACCTCTAAAAAGTGACTGTTATGTTCCAATGAGTTGTTAGATTCATTCGGTTTATTTTAAAGTTGATCTTGTATTAAGTTTCAGTTTTCAGGCCTTACCATACGTAATCTCTCAAAATTCCCTAAATGCAAACTATATGCCAAAATATGTCATTTCATTCGATGAATGCTAGTTACGAGAGGGTTTGAGAGCTTTCACGCAAATGAAATGATCACAAAACAACAAATAACTTCCCTAATGTAGCTAATGGAAATTAACAAACTTTTCTTTTAAGATCACTAATCACTAATCAAAATGAAAAGCTTCTAATTCTCATTAACTAATAGAGAGCAAAAGAGATTTTTTCTTTTTGTTGATGGCAAAATGCACTAAACAACTTTGAGAAATGACAACAAACAAATTCTATTCAATATAAGCATATTCAGTTCCCTAAATCACAAATCAAACCTCCAAAGAACGAGAAAGATCCCAAAGACACCAATGAGCCGTGTAATCTAGGCTCAAAGTGAGACAAAGCGGAATTCAAGTGAAGACAAAGAAAGTCACCCAAATAACACAATAAAACAATTTGCAACCACCAAACAAGTGCAAGGGAGCAAACAAAGAGTCGACTGGACCACTAGAATATCAAAACACCTGAGGAAGGCTCGACACACAAAGCCACTAGATGCCCTAGGGCTAGAAATGTGAAATCGATGGAAAAATGCAAACACCCAAAGGGTAACGATTAAAGCCAGTCAAATAACACTCCAAAACACTCAAGTAGTCTAAAAAAGGTGCCCAAAACAAAAACCAAGCTCAGAGGGCTCACAACCAAGCAAACTTCAAAAGTTCCCAGGCCTGGCACGACTGTTAGGCTGCAACTAGCGCCTTTCAGGGATTGGCGCGGGTTGTCAATATGCAACCAGTGCCAACTGGCGTGACTGTAACGCTAGAAAAAAGCGCCAGCCGAGTTTGCTATGGAAAAATAAAAAACAAACGAGCCAAAGCTAAGCCAAGAGTACCCAGGTACACCAAGGGGCAAGAAGCAACACAGGGACTCAACCCATAAAGCTAATCAAGCAGGAGAAACCAAGAAACAAGGCAAGTTCCAAGCCGTTCAGTTCGTAAACCAAACCAGAGATGGACTGAGTAGCGTTGATCTACTTTGCTGATGCGGAGCAATAGAGTTTCGAAGGCTATCTGGTCGTACTTCAGGCTTCGTCCAAACTTCACAAATCAAAAAACAAGACAAAACAAACAACAAGACAAAAAGCCAACTCCCCAGCGGAGTCGCAAAATTGTTGTGGAGGTAAATCCCCTCTACGGACAGAGGCGATCCCTACTAGCTAAATGGGGTCTAGCAACAATCAAACAACGCTAACACGCAGGTTTCTAATTGGAAATCAAAGACCGATGATGAGGGCCTACTTAGAATCCAACGCTAGTACTTGTAGAAGAGTCGACGCTCCCGTTCCTTCGCTCCGGCTGGTCACAATCCCCATGATCCTTGTGAACAGACACCTCCACATGCAAATAACGACACAAATACAAGAATAAAATCCAATAGATGCAACTATATATCAGTCAGAAAGGATATAACTCAATCATCATTACAAAAGACAATATGAGTGGAACCATAATGATAGTCGTCTATTATTGATAAACAAAGAAGAATACAACCATAGTTCTGACGTCAAATCCTACTTTGGCTGGGTGATCAGCATCACATGCCTTGCAAAGCTTGTTGGGAATGGGGAGCAAGCCTTTCTCTCCTTGGTTACTTGGACAAGAATCTCCTCCCTTTAGGTTTAGCCTTATGGGAATGAAGAAGGCTTCTTGTAGCATGAACTTAACAATTCTCAGACTTTGGGACTTAGAATTTGGAACTAGCTTGTCAAAGGAAAAAGGACAAGGTTTTGTAGATAGAGGAGAAGGAGTTAGGATTTCCACAATATTCATGGAGTTGGATTTATCACTAAGAAGCTTCCATGAGATGGTGGCAAACAACTTCCCTTCTATGGAGATTCGAAGCCAAACTGAACCAACTCAAGATGGAATCAGTTCAAGAATGGGTTAGGAAGAACCTTTGTAAGTTTGTTTGTTAAAAACTTTACCCAACTGGGCTGGCGTGAGTTCAACTTTGAGACAGAGTGCCAGCTGGTGCGCCCTCTTTGGAGGATTTCCCCCATTGGCGCGAGTGATACACAGTGGAACCGCGTCAATGGAAAAAGGGCTATTTTTATGGGTATTTTGCAGAAGGTGTCTTCAGGGCATATGAAGTAAATACTTAGGGGAATATAATGCAAGTGTTTCTAGGTTACGTCACCTCTCATAGGTCCTGGAATAAGTCCTCCAAGGTGCGGGAGAAGGGGTAACAGGGATAGTGACAAATTTCTATGTAACAGTACTCCCTCGCACAAGGTAAGTAAAAGTTGGCGAATGGAAAAAAGGAATTAACTCATTGATATCTGGCTCTCTTGGCACAGGGCCATTTACATCAAGCATACCCGACGAGAAGGAAAGAAAGTCGCAGAATTTCTTGCAAATCTTGGAGTGGAATGCAAGTTGGAACTTCATATAGGTTCATTCTCGATCATTGCCTCAGCTTCCCAAATTATGAATTACAACAATATTATGAAGAATGACAGGTACCAGGCAGAAGACACTAACCCGGATGCGGGTGCATTAAAGGTCAATTTACGAAGGACCAGCGTCTTAGCGGCAGTTGGTACAGCAGGTGGTAGAACAACGCACCTTCCTGGACCCTCCCGCAGATGGAAACGATTCATATTGAATCCAGGCAGATCATCTCTCACATGGAATTGAATGTGCAGAGGGTTCGAGACATTGCACCAGGTTTTGATTTAATGGCTGCCTCGGCTCTCCCTGTTAATATCTACCCCTAGCCCCCCCCCCATGCATCTACCTCCGGTTTTACATTCTTGTAGTGTTACGAAGGTGGCGTTGCTTATCCGGTTCTTCAGGCATTACAGGCACCCTCACACTGGCATCGACTTTGTTTCGTGCTCCTCTTCTCCTCCCAGCTATCCTGTTACTTTGCCCATGGTGCGTCGTCGTGGTAGTTGTCGCCGAGGTGGCAGTCGCGAAGGCTGTGGGCACTCTCAGCCTGCTCCTCCGCCTGTCATCCCTCTGGCTTCGGCTTCACTGACCTCTAAAACCAGCAGGCCACTCACGCACAATTCCTTTCAAACCACTCATTTCACGTTTCGCAGTCGCCTTAATCAACCTGTTCTCTCGGCCAGCATTACGGTACTCTTCTCAGAGGAAGAAGCTCAGCCTACTGTTGATGTGAACACCCCTTCAACTCAGTCTCCAGGAGGTAGCGTGCAACAGAGGGTAGATGTGGGTTTCAGGTTCAATTGTGGCTATTTGTAGGCTGAAGGAAATGCCAGTGACATCTCCAAGCCTCCAGACGATAATCAATAGAATGTTCCACTCTCTGCTCGACCGGCGAATGGCTTTGATAGCATGTGACAGTTGGTAGCTCCTCCAGATGGTAGTGACTCAGCTCTTAAGGGTAATGTGGATGACATGTGGATGGGCTATCCTTGCCTTGTGGAGGAGGAGATTCCGGAAAACTATTTCGCTGTTTGAAGACTCCTGGGTTATGGTTGCTTCTTTGGTCCTCTCTCTATTCTTCACTCCTTTTTGTTATGCCTATATGGCTTCTGTCAACATCTTTCTGTTTCAAGCATGTAGCTATGTCATAGTCTTAAATTTTTGGCTCTGTAATTTTTCTCATGAATATCTGGGTAGTCCAGTTAGTATGGTCACAGATTATAATCTGTCTTTTTCTGAGATCTATCACTCTGCGCTTTTTTCTCTATATAGCCCTGGGCTTTTGTATCTGGTAAATCCCAATTCTAGGACTGTTTGTTTGTCCTGTTGGACCGTCCTGAACCTCCTCTGAGGTCTTGACCGCATTGTAACTATATTTTTACTTTATTAATAGAATTAGTCTTTAAATAGAAAAAAAAATTTGCAAAATATATTTAATTATCAAAATTTAAAATTAATAAAACTATCAATAATACCACAAATTGGAAAAATTGCCTTCTTTTATGAATCAGCTTCAAAACTACTCCCCACTACTTTGTAAAACTGAACCAAATTTTGATTTACGAATAACCTCACACACTCAAATCTTGTAGTATCTTAAAGAAAACCAAAGGTTACAAAACAATGTAGAGTATTATAGAGAAAATATTGATGAATGAAAAAATCACATCATTGCCAAAAGAGAACAAGAATATTGGTTTAGAAGCTTGTCGTATTGTACAACTTTTGTATCCCTGCACTATTACTATCATCCAAGCTCAGTTTTATCAATCACATTTTATGTAAGGCAACATAAGCTTGGACAATAATCAAAGCTATTAAATGAAATTTACAAACACCAAAAGCTACATGGCACATTGTTTTGTCTATCACTATAAATAATGTTTTTCCCCTTACTATACTAGCTATTTCAAAAGTTGTAGTCTCGTTTCCCTAGAAACCACCACCTGCGACTACTTTGTGTCTCAAACATGCTACAAAGATAAAACCGCCATCCATATTTTTCATCATCTTGATGTCTATCCTCTAACGAATACAAAATATAGTTGTAGATAGATATAATTCATCTCAAAATTCAATTCACTAACTACAAATTTGGCAACGCATTCAAAAAAACCACATAAGCACGAAAACATTAAATCTAGAAACATGATTTATCTACACTTTGAACATAAAAAAAAATGCATATATGTGAAACCGCAAAGCAAGTGCATCTATGCAAAACCACATCTAGATTCAGCAATTCCCATTCCATCAATCATTGACATTTGAAATTGATATTAATAAACGCGGATCCCATATATCGTGGGAAGCAAGCAGTTTTTCTCCGCACATGCTACCTCCGAACATCACTATCCATTGTGTGCAAAATACTTTCAAGCTTTCATTATACACACTTCTATATTTTGCATAAAGTATTAATAATAAAACTAATATCAAAACTCATCACAATTAAAAGATCCCTCTGCACTTTGCTCATTCCACAAAAATTTTACACATGCATTTGTTTGTCGATAACCTGTGCACACACAACTATCTCAGCACAACTTCATTTGCACGACTACTTCCACACTCAATAACACATTTAGTCCTTCACAATCGAAATTGATATTAATTAATGATTATAAGTTGTGAAATATGTCCTTAAATAAGACTTAAAAAAGATATTTATATATTTATTATCCTAGAAAACTTTGTACGAGACTTTCGCATAACATCCACACACACAAAATAACATACGCACAACTACTTGTGCACTAAATAGCGCCCTTAATTGATATTCAAAGTTTTGCACATGAAACCTTCAAACCTCTAGCTTTGAAACTAATATTAATTAATGATTATATGTTGCAAAATATGTCCTTAAATAACAATTAAAAAGGATATTTTTATATTTATTATCTTAGTAAAGTTTGAACAAAACTTTAGCATAACATTCAAAGACTCACAACAACCCCCGCATAACTTCGTCTGCACAACTACTTCTGCACTCAATAATGCCCTTAATTGAAATTTGAAACTATGTACACAATACCTCTCAACAAATAGATTCATACAACTACATTTGGAGTTTGGAAAAATGTTGCTAAATAATAATTAGAAAATACGAAGCCTTTTGCAAATTCGTTTTACTCCACAACACTTTTTCTTCATAGGAACTGAAATTTCAATTTTTTAGCACCCGTGTCTATGCAAAAAACCTCAAATCTTCGGCACATACCTTTTCCTTTGCATAGTAAATGTTCGACATAATAACCGCCATAATCTCAATGTAAAGGACCTCAGTTCTCCCGCACAAGCAAACATAATAATATTAATTAGACATTTGTTCAGCCCTACCTCCAACCCCTCGTGAGACATATGCAAAAAACATGTAACTGCATAAATTCCTGCACAAGTAAAAAGAGAATTAAGATAATATTTCCCTGCAACCACATCAAGGGCTAGCTTTGCACAACCACCTTCTTACATCTACTTCTGTAGTTGCAAAAGGCATTTCTAAATAATAATTTAAAAATACAAATCCTTCCACACATTTGTTACACAATTTATTTTGCATCCTCATCTATGTGAAAGACCAAGGTTCTACCAAAGATACTATTCCGTACAACCAAACTATACCAATTGCTGCATCGTTCATCACTACCACATCACTCATTATGTAAAGAAACCGAGCTCTCCTACAAATAATAATATTATTTCGACATTTGGTCAAACGTGCACCCTCACCTCCCCTCTCCTCCTAAGCCTATTTACACGAGATGCATCCTCATCAATTTTCACATCATTGAACAAAGCACTAACAAAAGAACTGCATCAATTCTCGCATGATTGAAAAAATCTCTAACATAACAGTGACAATGTCACATACCTAACCAATGGAATGGTCATTCACAAAATTACTTTTATTTTAATTCTAAAATGAATTGTTAGGCAATGAAAAAAAATGAAATATAAAAAACTCTCCACTAGGTAAATTATCTCCAAACAAACGCCAATAAAAAATTAGAAATAACATTTAGTGAAAAATCAAAAATTATTTTCTAATCAACCTAAAAGTAAAAATATTAAACATTTTTCGGACATTTTTGTTGAAATGGCAAAAACACAACCAAAATGTACGGTCAATGCAACTTGACCATGAAAAAAAATGCTATAGTCCGAGAGAGTTATAAAATCGAAAGAAAAAGCTATATTCCGAGAACAGAGAGAGACTTGTATTAAATTTCATTTTATAGTAATTTTCTTGTTCAAGTTTACATTTCATCATATTGTTTTTATTTCCTTGATAGCATCCGACATAGATCATTTCTTAAATTCATTTTATTTATTAAAAATTTTGAAATGGTAACCAGATTTATTAAAAAATAAAATGTTTGAGATATTTTTTTCCCTTATTGAAAAATTTTGTATTATAGTATTATACGTAAACTATGGAACTTTTTTATTATCATTCAATTTCATTGCAGACCATTCATGTAGTATTTTTTTTTCCCATTTTCCCTTTTCGGATTTTGGAATTCCTTTAGATAAAGAAATTGTCTCGCTTTCATCGCCTCTCAAAGCAGACAGGAAAGAGTTAGATATTGGAGATTGTTTGGGAAAGCTTTTACTGAAAGTGTATTTTTAGGTATTCGAGATTGTTTGGAAAAGGTTTTCTAAAAATATATTTTGAGATATTGGAGATTGTTTGAGAAAGTCTTTTTTCAAAATGTATTTCTAGATATGGGAGATTGTTTGGGATTTATTGTAGATTGTTTGGGAAAGTTTTTTAAAAAAAATGTTTTTAAATATTGGAGATAGTTTGGGAAAGAGATTGGCTTATTCTTCAGTTTGTTGGAAATATTTAAAGAAAAGTGAGGTTATTGGGGTAGTATAAGATTTGAAGCTAAAATTTCAAGTGAGAGTTCATTTCCACAACCATTACCAATTAAGCTACTTCAAGTGAGAGTTCATTTCCACAACCATTACCAATTAAGCTACTTCAAATAGACTATATAATTTGTTTAAAATAATAATAAATTAACTATTTTTTATTAACTTGAAATAAGAAATTAACTAAATGATATATAACAATTAAATAAATACATTTTTATAATCTAAATTAGTATTTATAACTATGAAGGAACCTATAACTTAATTTACATGGTGATTATTATATAATTACATATAATATTTTTTAATTTGTATTTTATATATTTTTAGTTAAAAAGTTGTTATATTAAAAATAAATAATATTTTTAAATAAAAATTTATATATATTAATTGAAGTTAACTAATTATTTTATTAATATGTAATTTTCAATTCAACAACCTAATTTATTCATACTATTAATCATAAAATGACATGTAACTTTTAGCACACTAATCACATTAAATATAAATCATTAACTTATTATCTTTTATATCAATAACCCTAATATGCTTAAAGTGAAAGGTTTTCAAACACTTTGTTGCTCATGGTGTGGGGTTTTCAACAACTTTGTGGGGTAGAGTATGTATGCCTTCATAGACATAGTAGTCAAATCGTTGCACAGAGGTGAGTCCCTTGTCCCACAAACAAGGGGATCTCATACACCAATTTGATGTCTCACTTGCTTGTGACCTTAAAAATGGATATTATTATTATTATAAATTAAATAATTTTGATACAAAATTATTTAAATGAATTTAATTTTTTTTAATGACCTGTGAAATATCTAACGGGTACTCAGATGACGCAGATTGATTCCATAGGTGCCACTATAACCTCAAGACATAATTGCACCACCTCTAAGCAGAACCGAAGAGTAAGTCGAGGATTCAACCTATGATGTGCATAGCCACACAAACATCCTCACCAAGAGAAGATAAAACTAAATTTGAGCATTATAAATGTTAAGAAATAAAGTTAAAGTTTCATATAATTCTTATAACATATTTTGTAAAAATATAATTTTATGGATAATGATGATGGTTATGGATAATATCTCTCCATGTTAAATTAATTTTATTAAACCCAAAAAAAATTGGCGTTAATTGAATTTCTAAAATTTTTAAAAGAAAATAATTGTAGTTTTCAAAAGTTAAAAAGAAATAGAAATTACCAAAACTCTAATGTTAATATGGTTATAGGTTAAGGAAAAAGTATTTTCATTTTTTATTATTTTAGGATAAAATAAGATGACAAATCTATTAGATGATTATCACTAGGTGTTATGAGGTCATGCAAGTTGTTATTCATAGAAACCCACAACACTTGAATTATCTAGTAGTTATGTAACCCGCCAAGTTTTGGAGGCAAGTTTGGCTCTTACCAAATGTCTCTTAGTTTTGGGTTGTGAAAGTGTTCCAACACGATAAGCCCTTACCCAAGCAAAAATAGTTTTAACGCATACACCATATTCACATTTAAATATATAATTATCTCATATGTATAATATTAATCATAGCTGATCAATTTAATATAACTTAAATGACTGAGAAAAATATTATTTCTTTTCAAATGGAATTTTAATTTCAAAATTTAATTATTACCTATAAAATATTAAATTATCAATGAATATATCTTTATAATAACTTTGAATCTTATTATCTAAAGTTACCTAAAAATAAACACATATAAATACGGTTTTTTCCAAATAGTTAGAACACATAAGGATTATCGAAACACATCGAAAGGAAGTGGTCCAATTGTTTCCTGTCACGAATTAATCACTTTATTAATTATTTCAAGAAAATGCATACTTATAAATATGATATGGTTTGTAAGTTTTATCGGATGTAAACAGGGATACATAACACTTTTGACCAACTCTAATATAACATGGAAAGGTCTCTTCATATTGCAGCTGAAATAAAATCAAAGCACAAAAGCACACATAGGGATGTTTTTAGCAGGCTTTTTCAGTTATCTCTAAGTGCAATGTAATCTGCAAGGCCCAACAAAGGTGCAGCTTTCGTTGGATCGAAACAAGATAACTCCTCCTTACCTCTGTTCAACAATTCAACAGTTAACTCCTTTGTTTTCTCCAAACCCATCAGTTTGGGATAGGTAGCCTTATCACTAACCAAATCCTTTCCTGCGGTCTTCCCAATTTCTTCTGAAGATTTTGTGACATCGAGTATGTCATCTACAACCTGAAATAGAAGCCCCACGCAACGGGTAAACCGTCGAATTCTCTCAATTTCATCCTCCGAAGCGCCACCGATAATCGCCCCACAGACAGCCGAGCACTCCAATAGCACTCCAGTCTTATGAATATGAATCCACTCCAGAGTGTGAAGGTCAACAGAAGCATCCCGCTCGCTCGCAAGATCTACACTCTGGCCACCAACAATGCCTTGAGAACCGACTGCTCCACCCAATTCAGATACCACCCTCAAAATCCGATCACTACCCACTGTTTTACTTGTGGACACTGCAATGTGCTCAAAGGCAAATGAAAGAAGTGCATCCCCTGCAAGAAGAGCAGCGCCTTCCCCGAAGACCTTATGGTTTGTAGGTTTACCTCTGCGCAAATCATCATTGTCCATGCAAGGCAAGTCATCATGAATCAAAGACATTGTGTGGATCATCTCCATTGCACACGCAGTTGGCATGGCCAGCTCGTCGCTCCCTCCAAGAAGCTCACACGTTGCAATGCAGAGAACAGGACGAACACGTTTCCCTCCTGCAAGAAGAGAGTACCTCATGGATTCATGTATTTTCTCGGGACGAGTCAGTGGGATGGCCTTATTCAATGCCTCATTCACTGCCAGTGCCTTGGAAAGCATGTATTTGTTGAAATCAAATTCAACGACCTTCTCCGCTTGATCAGCCATATTAGCCAACTGGACAGGTGTATTTGATGATGTAGCTGATGATACCAAATGCCTATACGAAGACAACTCTTTCTTCGAAGGGCCACGGAGGACCAGATGCTTGCCATTAGGAGTCCCCGGTGACGTTGAAACTCCATGAATAGGAGTCGAAACTCTCTTCAGATTACGTTCCTGAGAGACAATATTCAGAAAATAGAGGCCATGGCAGCTAACTGTCATACCACTGTAAGCCATGACGTTGTTATATTTGTGGTAGTCTTCAGTAGTGCTGTCTCCTACAGAGAAAACTAGTGATTCAAAACAGGTAACTAAATGCAACTTTGATGGTAACAGAAAAATAAAAGCATATGAGAACAAAGAAGTTGTTAGTAGGAAATTTGAACTTTATCTAAACTCCAACTACTGGCAAGCTCTTGCTCAGTGTGTATGATATCTATTAGGGACTAGAATGATCATAATGCTACAGTGAAAATACTCAAACCTTTCCTGGACCCTAAGATGGGATGTCAGTTCCCTGTCCAGAAAACAATGAAGGACTTGATTGTGGGCTTATTCGGTATCTCGCGATTTTCATTTAACGAGTGCGTGGAATAGAATACCCATCAGAAACGACAAAGGCTATAGATGCTGTTTCATGAAACGATACGCCAGGAATTTTCAGGGTGAGAAATTGTTGCCCATGCTTTTGGGTCGGTGACTGATAATACAAACACGTGTGGGGAAAAATTTGGATAGAGCCTGCAAAAGTTGCAGAGACCGTGACCAGAATAATACACGTGGACCAAAAATTGGTAGTGAGAAAGTATTGCCCGTCCTTTAGGGTTAGTCGTAATGCACTTAGTCAATGGAGTGTTTTTAATAATAAAATTTTTAACAATAGAGATAAATAATTTATAATAAAAAAATTCTAATCTCCCCGATAAAGTTATATGTATTATTCTTTTCTATCTTAAGATGATCATGATGATGATGTCCCTGGAGAGCAAGATGATTTATTGGACCTCAAGAAAAGAAGCCTGAGTTGAGATTATTTAAAATTTAATTTCAGCGATAAAAAAATAAGGGAAAGAAGTGTTACGAGGTAGTTTTCCTAATTCAGGAGTCAAGGAGGTTGGTAGCCCGGAAAATGTCATGGAAATGAGAATGAATGCGAGTAAGGGTAGGATAATTTAAAAGAAAGTGCTTTTAGTCTTCGACTTTCTTGGTATTCCAAGGGAGGCTTATTCTTTCATCCCAAGGAACGTTGGGAATAGACCAACATTTAGTTTCACTATGGAGCTCATGAGAATTAGTTCTGATACTTGCAATATTCATTTGCATAAGAGAAAGTGCTTTTCATCTTGGACTTTCTAATCTTGGAAATAAACCAACATCCAGTTTCACTCTGAAGCTTATGAGAATTAGTTATGATAGTTGCAATACTCATTCGCTTCTTATTATATATAGATAAGTAATTTATAAAAAAATATTCCAATTTCTATGCAAAAAGTAAGAGAAGTTGTATGTTTAACTTTTGAGAATGAGTAAGATGTATTGCTCCTTCTTTTCTTTCAATGGATATGAATATCCTATATATATATATATATATATATATATTTATATATATTTTGTGAGATAAAGAGAAAAGAGAATTTGTCCAATATGAGTAAATGTGTATACATTTTGACTATCCATGCTAACTTTACATAAATGGAGTTGAAATAATTAATACATGTATACATAGAATATCCTCATAACATAAAGCATTTTAATGTTGAACAATATGAATAAAATATTTCAATTAAGCATGTTGAGCAAAATGTTTGAAAGTCAAATAAGTGTATATTATATAAAATAACTAAAATAAAAATCTTATTATTGAGTCATTTTATTGTTGTGTGGGTCAAAATCAAGAAGACGAGGAATTCTTTTTATCCTTAGAAAATATTTGGAACCAACATACACATAAACAGGAACCAACATATATTTTTCTTAAGCCTAGATCTATTAAGCACAAAGGGGAGCAAAGTTTTCAAATTGCAAATAGTTTTTCAATACTTGCACTTTAAAAGAGATTTCCACATTAGGGAAATTTGATTACTCTTAGAGCCTCATAAATATAGGTTTAAAATGGATCAATGTTGGATATGATTTAATTTATCAATATTAGACTAAATCAAATTACCATACAACTAATATTCACTAAAATAAATTTACTTGCTTTTTGAATTAGGGCTTCTCCAATTTATTTAATTCTTAGTGATTAGTAAGTGGATGGTAGGGGTTTAACATTATATAATATTCATGGAATATTTTTATTAGTAGTGAGATAGTTGTGTTTATTTTATAAAAAATTGATTTTATTACGAATAATTAATAAGTGGGTGGTAGTAATTCAATATTATCTAATATTCATGTAATATTTTTAATGGTAGTTAGGGATAAAGTGTTTAGATGCTTTGAACATTGAATGTAATGGTTTACAAAGTAGTTCACGACATTTCCATTTTTGATTGAGCTACTTTGCGCATTATTATCTTATATATATATAATATATATATATATAAAGATAAAGTATATACATTAAAAAAACACTTCCCAAAAAGGTAGAAAGAGTGTAACTACTTTTACCATAAATTTCATTAAATTAAAATTATGAAAACCATACTCTAAAATAGACACACAAACTTGTTATAAAACTAACTTAAAATAAAATATATATAAAAGAAATCATATTCACTACTAAATGAGTTATTATTTTTTAATGTGTGATATTAATATACCATGAGATTAGCTCATGGTATTGTAGCAAAGTCTACTTACAGGTTAAAAACTTCTATTACAAAGGGATAATCTCCAAAGGCTAAGAAATTTGTTTTGTATTTTTTATTGTTTTTTTCTGATAATGGATATATGTTCAAACAATATATTTGCTATTTTTATAATTAATAATAAACAATAATAATTTTTAGAAAAATAAGTTATAATTAACTAATTTTCATGATTATTTTGATCTTAAAAATGTGAGATTTCTTATGCCATAAGTGTGTCAATGCTAAAATGACCTTATGATACTAAATATTCAATTTATATAGTGACGATAATAATAATGTGAATAAAAATTGGTGTAAAGAAACTTTGAAGTCAAAGTGAATCGTTCTTTGTGATTCATATATATATAACTAATATATATTATTCGTCGACAAAGGAGGACTACAGCATTAATATTCCTATTTCGTCTTCCATTAAGAAGGCCATATCAGTAATAAAAATACAAATTTTCAAATTTACTTATTGAGAGAGAGCATGATATGGACAACATTACATAAATGATTACACAAAAAATTTTTGGACACAGGTGCTCACAAATTTACATGTGAGAGAATCCATGATGGAGACATAAAAGAAAACACGATTGTATCCCTTTGTAATCAAATAGATGAAAAAAAAGCAAAAAAATTTACTGTCTTCATAAGGAGGAAATCATCTCCATGAAGTCACAATTCGAAGAGTTTGTGTCATTAAAGGTTGAAGTTGACAAATGCAATAAAAGATTGAGCAGTTCATACGTATTAATTTGAAGAGTTTGTGTCATTAAAGGTTGAAGTTGACACATGCAATAAAAGATTGAGGAGTTCATAGGTATTAGATGAAATTCTTAGTTTTCAAATATCTCCATGTGACAGTAAAGGTCCCCATTTGTAATATACTAACAGACATACTAATTTTTTTTGAAATATTGAATTTATGTTTTTAATAATATGAAAACTATTTGTGGACGCTTTTAGAATCAACCAGTGTGGTTCATAGTGAGGACAAGTTGAAGAACTGATCGAGCTTAGCTAGTTAAATAGTTAGGGCAGAGATTCCAAAGGTTAGATTGATAACTACTAATTATGACATTATGACCCAGTTAATTATTTAACTTGGGTCATAAGGTCATAGTTAGTGGTGTGACAAATAATTTTCTATGTGATTTCCTAAAATTCTCTAAACTATGAACCACACTGATTGGTTCGAAACACGTCGACAAATGATTTTCTATGTGATTTCGCCTAAAATTCTCTAAACAATGTTATGGATCACAGAAATCTAAATTCCTTAACATGAAAACTATTATTGGATTAATATGATCCACGCACTATGAAATAGTTAGTTTCATTCAATCGGAACCAAGAATCTATTGTGGGTTCTTGATTTTTTCATACTATATGGTTATTGATATCATCCATTCCCAGCTCAAATCCACATATAGTTAGGATGCTGAAAACCACCAAAAATCATTATTTATTCACCACAGATCTTCCTTTTTCTCTTTTTGGAGTTTGCAGGAGACTTGCCACCGCGGCTAGCGTCCCCGCTATTATTTTCAGCAGTTTGTTAACATTGGCCATATTCATATCTGTGTCCAGGTCGTTTGAAGAAACAAGATATACTTACAAGGTCAGGTTGCAGATTTCGCTCTGAGGTCTGGCAAGAGTCTCAAAAAGTCTAAATCTATAGGTTGAGTAGAGATTCTGGATGTCACCATTTGGTAGTTTCAAAGGGTGCATAAAACGTTTTTTTATATATTAATTTGTTGGGAAAGATATGTATATTTCACACTGTCTAGTGATTTCCCTTATGATGAAGGTGTCGCTCTTCAGGTTAGACCACGCTATAAACATTTTTATTATTTTAGCACTGATATTATTGGCCATTGTTATTGTCCCTAGTACATAATATATTTATCGTCCTAAATACATTGATAGTAATTACTAATGAATAGTGATCGCATGGAACTAATAACACATAAGTAGGAAGCTTGTGCTTGATATCATGGTTATGGTGCCATATCACTCCAAGTATTATGATCTTAGAGTTATCATGATTACAATAACTCCATAATACATGGTTTAAATCGATCGAGGTCAAATATAATAAAATGATAGCCTGAATGATCTACAAGAATGAAAACATACTTTAATTCCTTCTTATGTGTGGGACACATAATACATGTATTTGCATTCGCTGAAATAATAGACGTGGTTTTATTAACTAGGCTTTTGCATTTCCAACCTTAAATAACTAAGATTTTATAACTAGATTAATGGGAGTAGGCTAATCTCCTAAGTTTCCCAGATAAGAGAAAGATTCAAAAAATAATTCTAGTAAAGCCGCCAAATGATATAAAGGAAACCCGAGATTACTATCAGATAAAAACATATTATCAAAAACTCGAATACAGTAATAACTTAATATAACTCTACGAGATTCCGAGACCTTGGAATTTGGGCGACGAAATAAAGTAGGTTGCATGGACCTCATAGAGGAAAATCTCATAATATATTGGAGTTGTCTATAATGCGATTTTTTGGAGATTTCGGTGACGGAATCCGGCGGAAGAAATGAGGTTAAATCTTGATTTTTAGCAGTTAAAATGGTTTTTTAACTGCATATTTGGATTCAGCGCCCTGAAAAACCCCTGGGAGCCATTGATTGTGCAGAAACTAGCTATCAAACTTGGGATTCCAATGAATGGCTGCCGGATTTTGACGGTAAGCCGGAAAGGCTTTCAAAAAGTCGTGTTATAGACTACTGCTAATATATTTAAAATAAAACTTTTTGATATAATAGAGACCTAAGTTCGATAAGCCAGAAGGTTCGAAGTCTCAAGGAAAATATCACAGAAAGGTTCTTTTCTTAAAAATGAAATGAAAAGAAAATGGATGATATTCCAAGATCTTCAAGTAAGAGGCCTTGAAACATCTAAAGAGAAAGAAATGTGACTAATGTGGATATATGATGAATGAGTGCACTGCATAGGTTTAACTCAACTCGACAAATGTAAGACAGGAGAAGTGAAATTATGGACAAGAGCTCTTTTACAACGTGGTGGAAGATTTTTAAATTTTCCTTTTTTAAAATTTGAAGAAGAAAGAGTCCAAAATTTTATTTTTTTTTATGAGAAAGGAGAAATAAAAATGAATATTGGCTCATCTTACAAATTTGTAAAGAAAGGAAATATGGAAAGAAGCACCAATGCAGAATAAAAAAATTCAAATGAGAAAGAATATACTTCCCAAACATGTTTATTACCGAAAAGAAAATGTTTTTTGTTTTATTCTAATTCTAATTTAATCGAGTCTTTAAATAAAGCCATTAAAGACTCGAGAAAAGAAACACAAATGATAAGTAAAAAGAAAATAAACTGAAATGAAAATAAACTGAAATGAAGACTAAAAACACATGAGGATGGACATGTATATGTGTACCCCAAATAATCTAACAACATGTTTACCTTATATATCTCTACCTTCTCGAGTTTCTTTTATCAAAAATTGTATATGTTCAGAATGATCTCATTATTCAACATAAAATGCTAAGTAATGAGCTTTCAATTTACATGGACTTCAAGTTTACACCGAGGGATAAGAGTAGTGAAATTGAACATCTCTATATACTTGTGAATTGGAAATTTGGCATTCTTAAAAAGTGTCAAGTTGTAGCAATTCTTTAAAAATTCACACTATATGAATTTTATTACAAAAAAATTATCAACAATGTTATGAAGCTTTACAAAATAAAGACAATTAAGCCCCTCACAAGTGTGTATGACCCGATGATATAAGAACATAGATAATTTCTAAGCTTCTTTTCAAGGAAATGAAAGGGAATACTAAGGGAAAGACTGAGGCTTATTACTTTCTTACTGAAAATTTTATATATTGAAAGAAATATAAACATAAAAGAAATCTAAATTTGAGCTAAGATATTTCCAATTCTAACTACATGAAAGGAAGCATGGGTAGGTATAGTCATACTTCCGATGTAACAATTCAAACATTTTATTTCATGCATGTATGTACAACTCAAACATCGATAAAACAAAATTACAATTAAATCAACACAAATAAATCTTAACATACTATATCACTTATTGCTAACATATTTACAATAAACAAGTTATTTACAATCACCTTCTCTTGAAGATTTTCCTCCAACCAAATATCTATGGGATCATAGAAATATGGATGTGTTCATTTGAGATAGGAGGAAGTTGAATGGGGAGGAGGTTGAAAAATCATGAAATAATTCATTAGTTATCTTTAGTAGAATTGAATATTCCAAACAAATTTTAAATGTATTAATAAAATTTAGATGTGAGCTTGATGAATCTACTAAAAGGTCATTGGTTAAGTTAAATTGCTAGATGTATTGGATCAATGCACTCAAAACATATGATTCATGTTGACAATGCACTCTAGAAGGAAAGATAAGCTAATAAGATGTGACTATCATATGAGAAGACTAACATATCTTCATGATCATAATCTAAAACTTGTGATTCATTTTCATGTTCAAGTAATGCACATTTAAAATATTGAATATTTCATTGCTCAATATGCTAGCAAATCAAATCTAAAAACTACTAAATGCAAGCAAAAACTATTTTGAAAATAAACAAAATAAATGGAGGAAAAATAATAAAATCAAATCATAATTTACAATATTGTTGCAATCAAAGTTACAACACACTTGGGCCTCATTTGAAACAATTTCCTTCTCACAAGCATTAGTGAAGATAATGAAATTAGAATGGTCATCGACATCAACTTGTGAAAGAGGGAAAGGGTCAAGACTATAAATAAGAGCGAGAACTTGATTATCATAAGAATAAAAAAAAGTGGATGGATGCTTGAATGTTGAAATCGTGTAAATGATTAATTGTTTGGAAATGAGAATTAATTGGAACAGTTTCTAAATTGGAGTTTTCTTCATTTTCAAATAGTATTTGACTTTGGTCATGAGGATTTATTGGAGAGTAAGATAAATCAACATCCTCAAATTAATCATGATAGATTATTTCACAACATTCAATAGAATTCTCTTCATTTTCATACCATGCATCAAAATAAGAAGGAGTATTGAGCATATTTTCATCAATCTTGGAAGAATGATCATCGAATATCTCTTTATCTTGATAAAAAATAATAGGAAATTCATTTATATCAGCCTTTCTATTTTTTGGAATAACATTAACGCCAATAGAAGATGAAGATCCATCAGCAAAAATATCAAGATAAAGGAAGAAATGAGGGTTAGAGGCAATGAACTTGAAAATATGTCTATTTGCAGACTCTTGTGTGTTTTCTCCATTGCAAATTTCAGATTCTTGATGGTTCACTTGGCTTCTTATGCTCTCTTGAGGGCTGTTTTTTGTCTACCTTGAATTTTGTATTTGATCAACATGATAAAATTATGAAATTTGTGTAGTGAATTGTACATTGTTGTAATCTAAAATTCTTGCTTATATTGTTGATTTATTTGTTGATTTTTTTTTATTTCACTTCATACTGATCTTCAGATTTTGAGGTAGTTATCTATTCAATTATGTTATTGGTATCTTCTTGCAGTTGATTATCAAATTCTTCCGAGCTTTGTTATTGTGATTCATTAAGATGGGAGAGTGCATCAAAGACTATGCTAACGCTATAAGAAGTGTGCACAAAATTTAAAAAAATGTCATATATGGTTGATGCAACATCATCATGATTGGATTGCACCTCCATATCAAAATTTTCAATCATATTCATAGAAGCTGAAGAAGATTCATTAGAGCTTGAAATTGTATCATATTGATTAGGAATGCAAGGAAGGGAAATTGATTTTCTAAACCATCCTTTTAATTAAAATTCGTGAGGCAAATATTCAGATTGAAACTCAAAATAAATTAATTTGAATGCAATGAGAAATTCATCTAAACACCCACCTCCAAATCGGCAGAGAGTTTCAAGTTGATCGCATACCTATTCATAGCCATAATCTTGAAAAGCATGTGGGAAAATTATGAAGAATTCATCCCAAGTGTGAATGGAGGGAAATGGTAGATATTTACACCAATTTTTCGCCATTCTTGTCAAAGTGAGAGTAAGCATCCTACACATGACAACTTCATCAACATAAAAAATATTACAATTTAAAATAAATTGAAGAACATGTTCATAAGTAGAGGCATTTTTCTTACCATTGAACTGCATCTTTCACCTGAGTTTTACTACCTAAATTCGAGTTAAAGAAGGTGGAAGTCAAGTAAATAAACTCGGAAGTGGTCACTTAAAAGGAGTCATTGAATTAAGATAGAATTTATAACAAAAAATCTTCAAAGAAACAATATAATTATATCCTTTCTTCTAGCCCCAAAAATGTTAATGGTCTAAAATGACCTCACCAACAATAGGAAAGGCCACCCAAGTACAGTCCCAAATCAAACTCCTATATATTTGTATAATGGCTCCAGCTGGCTCATTTGGGTCCAATTACTCCTTCTCTTCCCATGTGATCTTGTGATTTATCTACTACTCACCAATAGAAGAAGACTAATCAAATCTGTCATCTTGTTGTGCACATGTAAGCAAGTAAATCCTTAAGCTGAATTAAGGTCTTAGCTAAGCCACACCTAAATTGTGCCCCTATGTAAGGGGACTTATAGGATGCAGAGTTAAATGTAAATTCAAATTTACTATAATATTCAAGCCAAAACTAATCCTATCTCAAATTGGAAAATGATAAGCATCTCTCAATTCAAGAGGAGATGACCTAACTAATGAGGGGAAGAGGACCTTTTCTATAATGACTAAATTCATTATATGTTTTCCATTAATTAAAGAAGTAGTTCATTTGATTAATTAAAGACAAACCAAAATGGGAATGTATTTAAACAATAAATAGTTACTTCTCACTACATTCTCATTTCAATGAATTCATATTAATTCTAATTTTGTCCTTCTCCTCAGAGATAACTCTTAAATAACTTTAATACCATAAAAAATTGATAGGACAATATTTCTCAATATCATAATTCAATACACCATTTAAAACATAAATTAAAATAAATTAGTTAAATTATGGCACTAGAAGATTAACTCAGATTTCAGAAAATAGCACATTGAAATGAAAATTTATTAAACGCATACCAGAACTTCATTACAAATTTTGCAGTCCATGAGTAGCTTCAGCTCCTTGAATAAACTCCTTATAGTAGTGCAAAACAAACTTCTCTTTTAAAACTCAAAATGCTCCATCTCTCCATAATTCAACTCACAGTACACTACAAAAGTGCAAATGCACAACGGAAAAAATCACATAAATTTCCCTAAACCTTAGATCTTAAGTTTTCCTCTCACCTAAAACTATAATCTACTATATAATAGTGCCTTTAGAGCCTGTTGTTGCAGAGAATAGGAACCTCTTCCTCATTCTCAAAACGGAAAATTAATAATTACAAAAGTATCCAACAATGGAGAACTATTCCGAGTAGTTTTCCAATCCTCGATTAAAATTACAAATTCCCTATTTTTCTCATTTTCGTTATCTTGTCATTGCTCCAAAATGACTTAGATATGAACTTCTCCAAATTTTCTCCTATTACAAACCAATTAGAATCTTAAATTAAAACAAATTCATTTCACAAAATAAAAATCAAACACTTATTCTCTCAAAAAATTGCTAAATTAAAAATAAATTAAAATCTAAAGAAATTTGAAGGCGCAATCCCTTCAAATGGATTCGGTTGGTTTTTTGAAAAATGTTGGAGGATGAATTAGTCACAACATTTTTTTCAAGCCAGTGAAGTTTTCCCAAAACAAAATTAGGAAAATGAATTTTGTTACAAATCTAAAGCATTGACTTCTGCGGAATTTTTGGATCATTAAATTATTGAATCTACTTAATTTATTGATCCCGTGTTATTCTCCTCACTCTTAGCTTTCTAACGAACTATCGTGAGCTTCATTTCGCCAAGTAAATCTTGAGATATGTATTTCCAAATTTGAAGTGTTAAAATTACTAGAATTATGGAAAAATACATGCTTTGTTCAAAATTAAGAAATTATAATTAAAAATTCTAATCTAAAATAAAATAATAATTGTAATAATTGTATAATTATAATTAAAAACTAATTTATCAATTACAATTATTAGATGAATTTTATTTATTTTTATTTTATTTATTTATTTATTTATTTTTTCTGAATAAGGCTACTTCTATATTAATACAAAAATATTTTACAACCGAGGCCGTGACCTCGTAGAACTAGCCCAAAATTGCTACACGATTATAGTCAAAGAAAATCTGTGTACCAAAATCCATTGGATTATTGCCCTCCAGAACTATAGAGAGCCTGTTCCTAAGTAAAGCAAAAATACATAAAGCCCCATAGTTGGACTTGGAATTTAGAGTTGGACCTCAGCTGTATGACAACCAGAACTCGGAAATGGGACTTGAACCGGAGCTTGATGACAACCGAGACTGTAAAACTGGACATGGTAGCTGTGACCACCTACACGACAACCTATATCTGAAAACAGAGGTAACTATGACTGCGACCAAAAATAGAATGAGAAGATTGGCGTGATACCCTTTGCATATAGAAAACAAGCAGTAAGAACTAATGTGATTGTAATCATCATTAGGACATTGACAGGTGGATCTTCTCAAGCTGGTAGAAGTTCGACAGAACCAAAAGGAACCAACCTGCTTATGCATCAGGAGAGGGATCATGCGGCTCCTCGGTGATGCGGCAGCCAAATTTGTTATCATCATCGTCATGAGAGGAGCTCACTCGATTCTTCATGCTCTGTGAAGCCTTGCCTTTACTAGAGCCTGAAGCTTTGCTCTGATCCACATTTGTGTGGCTGGGACCTGGATTGTCTGCCACCGTCCTATCCGAAGTTGCTCTGAGGAAGCCGGCTCCATGACTCGATTTGAGCTCAGCAAGCTTAATGGTGACCGAGGCCATGAAGGTGGAAGAGCCATGACTGCAGGGGAAACGTAACTGAGCGGCATTGGGCTTTGAATGGAATGAGCTTGGAACTGGAATTTGTATCCCTCTGCCTCTACCCCAACCACTCCGAGTGGTATGGTATCTATCCGAGCACAGGTTCAGGTCTGAAGTTGAGGAGTCTGTCATGGGGGAGGTGGCTTGGCGCCCAATTTTCCCTCGAGAGCTGCCTCTTCTGCAGCTCATCTGCTTACGCAATTTCGGCATAGCTCGAGGGGTAGGTTGAACCTGGCTTCTTGGAGGACAAAGGAAGCTATGAATAGAGAAAACTGACTTGGCTTCAGAGCTCAAGGCAACAAGCGGGTAGCGAGCATCAACGCAAGGGGACCAGAGGATGGCTTGGAGGCAAAGCCAGAACTCTCTCCAGTGACCCAAAGCCTGGTTAGCTTCCGAGAGTGGACGAAGACAAGCCGTTGCAATTGCAATGGTGGAGGGGCGAGAGCGGAGAGGATAAACATGATTGTGGCGGGTTGATGGCGCCATGATCAAGAAATTAGCCAGAGTAAATGACTATCCTCGCGCCATTAAAGACGCGTTAAGGTGGAGCAGGTGCGGAGTGATAACCAGAGCCTCGAGAGTATATGTGGCTGTACAGAACAACCACGCGTCCATCCCAATCACTGACCACGCGCCTTTGTTACCGTGAGACGCCCGAATCCGGGATTCAATTATTAGATGAATTAATAATATACAAATTAATTATAATTATAAAAAGAAAATATAATTACATATTATTAAATTAAATTAAAATAAAAATTAGTTTAAATTAAAATAAAATTAGTTTAACATTAAAATAAGTTAATTAAATTATTAATAAAAACATCATGAAAGTACAAGTCAATGGATTAGTGGTGGTTGGTTCCATTAAAATGGGCCTTGGTGAATCAAAGTGGGATACATGAGGGAGGCGTTGGAGTTTCGTCGGAGGAATATTTTGGAGGGTCTTTAAAATAGGAGTTCTCAAAAGATGAAGTTCTAAAATGAGGTGGGACCGAGGTAAGGAGGATGGAGGCGAGATAAGGGATGAAAGATAAGGAAGATTTCGGGACTAGGGATTATTGGTGTGAATTAAAAAAGCTAATTATGAAAATGGATGAGCCAGATGTCCCTAAAAGGAGCAGAGAGATAAGGCGTCTTGGGTGTCGGGAGGTGAGGGATTTCAGAGGTGGAAATTTCAGAAGGTTTTAGAAATACGAGTTACAAAAAGGTGAAGTGTCGAGGTGATAAGGAGGAGAGGAAGACCATGTTGAGTGGGTCCCCTCTCTTTTTGATGCAAGGTAGGCTTGTACTACCCAGGATCTTTAATCTCTATCGTGGAAACTTGATTAGTTCACAATGATATAGGACCATTAAATCTCATATGAAAGCTTTCATTTAATTTAAAGGGTCAAATGACTCAGATCTAGGCTCTTGCATTGTAATGGCTGGATGATATTTAAAGATTGAAACAACATAGGACAGATCACCGCCATAGGCTATGTAATAGCATGAATTTTGCCTACGACTTCCTTCCAATTCTTGTTGTACGGTGTCAGTAGGCATTCTGTAGTAAGGCTCTCAGTACATCAACATAGAGCCCAGCTCGAAGGCCAACGACTCTCAGCACATCACCACATGATTAAATACATAACCATTTAGTAAACGATTAAATTTAAAGTGGAACTTTCCCTACAGATGACGACACAGCTGTTGAGCTATCAAATCTTCAAACTCTGCGATTTCAACCCTCGAGAGGTTGAAGGAGACTTCCACATCGACCTGCGTAGCGTTAACTCCTGCAATTTCTACAACGGACCCGCTGCGGAGATGTAGATTCTGTTTCGATGTTTTCTTTTGACGAAGAGCTTATGCACGCCTTTCCCCCTTCTCCAAAGCTCTCCATGATTGAATGATCAACCAGGACCATATGGATTTTGTGAAAGGAACGCAGATCTCATTGATCATATCAGATCTCAGCACCATCAACAGTTCAAAGGGCGATTTTGTGGGCCTCATGGCAACCAATATCTCTGCACAGGAGCTACTCCTGTTAAACAACACACACAACCAACAGATTGCTCTAAACAGCTCGCACCAACAAGCAGACCTTGCCTCCATCTCCTGAAAACGCATTCGCTCGTTAAAACGCATTCAATACACATCCATTTATAAATGCATCAGTTTACCAAGAAATTGCTCCACTATCTACTGCGTCATTGTAAATATTATAGTCGAGTTCATACATGCAATTTCAGTGGCGTTGATGTAGCATGACTCAAGAATGCCATAAAAGTAAAGTCTTGAAACCATCTCATCTATTACAGCTACTTTGCTTTGACATACAACACTTTCATTGTCGTAATAATTTCCCTTACAAGCATTGAATGCTTCCTATGAGAAGCCTCATTGTTGCTACACTCTACATGAGGACTAATGGAATTTGACGTTCTGTTATATTTGGTGGAAACTAAAGCAGGAGAACAATACAATTATTCAACGCCCAATCTCTGACGTGAGAAACAGTAAAATTATTCCATGCCATCAATTTACATGATAAAAGACTTTGCCAGCATATTATCCCTGATAAATGTTAAAAGCTCTGAAATTTCAGACAAAACATATGCACACAAATCACTGAATTAATTAATTAAGAAATAAAATATTTACAATAGAAATCATGGCCTCTCATTCTTCATCCTCACTCCCACTCCATCTTTGATCTTCAATGCCTTTGAGGCTTCATAATTTATAAAACTTAGCATGATCTGAAAATCCTAAAATCACTCAACTAAAAGCTCTAACTCTACATGAAATGGATACATATGGCAAAAGCATCTTGAGGCTTTTTCTCCATCTTTTTCCCTGTTCTAAAATAGAAAATCTTCCTTATCACTTAATGATCCACATCCATTCCTTTTATGCCTAAAATCTCTCCTAGTTTTATTTATTTATTTTGAGAATATCTACTTAAAAGCCTAAATATTAAACTGACTTGGAATTTAGGAAACTAATTCCACAAATGCATGACCCCCCTATGTCTATTATTTACAATAATTTCCCTTTGGGCTGGATGCTCCCGCATCACACTCCCAGGGTAGAAAAATTCATGATCTCCTGATCATGTGTTCAGATCTATGTTTGCCTGGATCCCATATCTTGTGTTGCAACTTTCCATTTGCTGCTGCTTCTATCTGTTGTTCTTCTCCAGTTCTCCACACTTTATGCTGCATCGCTCCACTAGCTGCACTTTCACAATCTGTCTCTATTTTCATTTTGTTGCTTCTGCTGCTTCTCTTCCTTACTGATGCCTTCGTCTGGGACACTTTCAACATGATTCTTCTGATTAATTCAATTTCCTTTTCCAATAAATCTTCAAGCTACTGATTTCTTGCTGCCTGCTAAGCTAAGACGGCTTGCTCAGTTTGCACTGTCACTCGCTGACTTCTTGCTTCTATGCTTGTTTCTGTTTTTTCTGCCACCCGATCATCCATACCCTCTTGTCTTCTGGAACAGGAAAATTCTTCTCTCCTCAATTGAGTCAAATGTTCTGCAACAATACTTGCATTCACAAAACACTTGTTAGAATAAAAATCATAAGGCATCAGTCCCTTACTTCCCTCAGCCAGCATTTCAGTATACTGATCCCAATCATTTTTGAAATTATCACTCAGCCTATCCTCAGCATCATCCTCTCCAAAAATGCATCTGTATTCCTCTTTATTTTCATTCATCTTTGCCTTTATATTCTGAATACTTATCCTTTGTACTTCTAGTCTCTTCTCTAGAACACTTAACTCATGCCATAAATCTGTCATCTCCTTTGAGAAACTTTCTGTACAATCTTCAATACTTTCACAAGCCAAGCTTCCTGTTGTTACCATCTCATCACCTGCATTCATACATAAACTCTCAGTTTGCACAAAATGTTCAACAGTATCAACTGTTACTTCCCTTATCTATGCTTCAGACTGATTCACTTCTTCTACATCCATAAGAACTTCCTCTTGTGCTGTAACAGTTTCACAAGATGGCACATCCTCCTCAGTAAAACCTGTAATCACATCACAATTGTCAGCTATAAAAATACATGGTTTTATATTATCCAGTTGATCTAGATTTACCCAATAACTCAAGAAATCATCAATGATCTTCTCCTCTCTCTCACCAATGGAAACCTCCTCTTCCAACTCAGCTGCTCTGAGTTTTTCCCATCCTCCGCTCAAGCTTCCTCAGCTCCTCTGTTAACTGCACGCTTATCTGCAAATCTCTTTTCTGCTGTAGCCTCTGCCACTTCACTCTCTTCCTCAGCAGTAAACCATGTCTCTGGTCTTTCACATTTTTCTGCAACAACTCCATCAATAGCTCAAGATGAACTGCTATCTCAGCTTTCTCTTTCTCATACTCTTCCTGAGTCAACTGTTGTCTTATGCCATTCGCCTTGGCATATTTCTTCTCTTTTCTACCGTGGCCTCTTTCTGAACCTCTGCTCTTTCCTTTATGACTTTCAGTAGTCATCTCCTTCGCCATAAGTTCCTCGCCTATGAGTTGCATGAAGCCTCTACCACAACAACCTATCTTGCTGCCACTTACCTCACCAATCCTTCCCTCCGGATCTGGTCTTTTTGTAATCATTGGTCCTCTGCTGGAACCTTTCGAGCATCCTCTACTGCTCCTGTAGGCTTCTCTCATCTGCAACTTTATTCAACCTCTGTTGAATCTTTAGGTTCTACCACATTCACTTAGAATCCCTTGCTGGATTCCTTTATCACTGCACTCTAGCTGTGATCTACTTCTTCCCACTGAGATTTCTTCACTATGCCTTTAAATCAAATTTTCCAAGAATAACCTTTAAACCAGAGATAAATAACACCTGTCAGCCCACCTTTCAAGATCCTGTTGATCTTGTTTCACTTCCTCATCCGCACTGCATCTCTGTGCTGCAATATTCATTAGTTCCACAATCTAACATCCATTCATCACATGCAATTAACTTAACTTAAAAACTTGAATCTTCAAACAAAACTATTCTAGCTCTGATACCACTTGATGCAGGGTAGGCCTGCAATACCCAGGATCTTCTAATCTCTCTTGTGGAAACTTGAATAGTTCACAATGATCATAGGACCATTAATTTAAAGGGTCAAATGACTCAGATCTAGGCTCTTGCATTGTAATGGGTGGATGATATTTAAAGATTTGAAACAACAGAGGACAGATCGCCGCCATAGGCTATGTAATAGCATGAATTTTGGCCTACGACTTCCTTGCAATGTTTACTGTACGGTGTGAGTAGGCATTCTATAGTAAGGCTCTCAGTACATCAACTTAGAGCCTAGCTTCAAGGCCAACGACTCTCAGCACATCACCACACGATTAAATACATAACCATTTAGCAAATGATTAAATTTAAAGTCGAAATTTCCTTATAGACGATGGCACAGCTGTTGAGCTATCAAATCTTCAAACTCTGCGATTTCAGCCCTCGGGGGATCAAAGGAGACTTCCATATTGACCTGTGCAGTGTTAACTCCTGCAATTTCTACAACGGACCTGCTTCGGAGATGTAGATTATGTTTCGATGTTTTCTTTTGATGAAGAGCTTATGCATGCCTTTCCCCCTTCTCCAAATCTCTCCACGATTGAATGATCAACCAGGACCATCTGGCTTTTGTCAAAGGAACGCAGATCTCATTGATCATATCAGATCTCAGCACCATCAATAGTTCAAAGGGCGATTTTGTGGGCCTCGTGGCAACCAATGTCTCTGCGCAGGAGCTGCTCCTGTTAAACAATGCACACAACTAATAGCTTTGCTGTAAACAGCTCGCACCAGCAAGCAGACCTTGCCTCCGTCTCCTGAAAACGCATTCGCTTCTTCAAACGCATTCAATACACATCCATTTATAAATGCATCAGTTAACCAAGAAATTGCTCCACTGTCTACTGCGTCATTGTAAATATTATAGTCGAGTTCATACACGCGATTTCAGTGGCGTTGATGTAGCATGAGTCAAGAATGCCATAAAAGTAAAGTCTTGAAACCATCTCATCTATTACAGCTACTTTGCTTTGACATACAACACTTTCATTGTCATAATAATTTCTCTTACAAGCATTGAACGCTTCCTATGAGAAGCCTCATTGCTACTACACTCTACATGAGGACTAATGGAATTTGACATTCTGTTATATTTGGTGGAAACGAAAGCGGGAGAACAATACAATTATTCAACGCCCAATCTCTAACGTGAGAAACTGTAAAATTCTTCCATGCCATCAATTTACATGATAAAAGACTATACTAGCATATTATCCCTGATAAATGTTAAAAGCTCTGAAATCTCAGAGAAAACATATGCACAGAAATCACTGAATTAATTAATTAAGAAATAAAATATTTACAATAGAAATCATGGCCTCTCATTCTTCATCCTCACTCTCACTCCATCTCTGATCTTCAATGCCTTTGAGGCTTCATAATTTAGAAAACTTAGCATGATCTAAAAATCCTAAAATCACTCAACTAAAAGCTCTAACTCTACAAGCAATGCATACATATGGCAAAGCATCTTGAAGCTTTTTCCCATCTTTTTCCCTGTTCTAAAATAGAAAAGCTTCCTTATCACTTAATGATCCACATCCATTCCTTTTATGCCTAAAAGCTCTCCTAGTTTTATTTATTTATTTTGAGAATATCTACTTAAAAGCCTAAATATTAAACTCACTTAGAATTTAGGAAACTAATTCCACAAATGCATGACCCCCCTATGTCTATTATTTACAATAATTTCCCTTTGGGCTGAATGCTCCCGCATCACTTTTAAAGAAAAATTACAGCCACATGAGTTTTGGATTCTGAAAGTTTTTAAAATTAAGATTTGAAATAGACTTCCGAGATTCAAAAAATATAATTTTATGTATTCTACCATCTTAGTTGCGGCAGTTCTGTAGGATTCTTAGCAATAAAAAAATAATAAAAAATAATATTTACAATTAAAACAAATGAATTTACAAAAAAATTAAAAATATATATATTTTGTACATTTTTTCGCTGAAGCGTTAAAGATCACAAAACTTCATATAAGTTTTATTTGCAAACTGCACATCAAAATTAGATGAAACAAGAACTGATAGAAATCCAATAAGAAAACGAATACAATGACGCAACAAGAATTGAAATCTGAATAAAATGAAATGTCACAAAATTGTCAGACACCTAACAACATGAAGGTAGTAAAGACTGATATAACGATAATTTATCTAGAATGTCCTAGTGTTATTATAAAGATAATGAATTTAAAATGAATGTTTGTGATTTTACCTCAATAAAATCAGATCGATCAAATCTAATCATCCACAAATCCAAATGCCTTTAGCATCTAGAAGAGATAAAACGAGCTTAAACAATGATAAGCTTTAAATAAATCTAACTTAATCAACATATCATTATTATTATTATTATTATTTGAATTGCATTA
>APFE030060687.1:18038-32013 GCA_000404065.3 Pinus taeda | reverse complement strand
TTATTAATAGTTGAATTTAAAGTTAACGTTAAAATAATAATTTAATATTAAAATAATAACTTTTTTAGTACCAAAACAATATAAAACAAGTGTAATATGCAACACTACTACTTAGTAATTCCTTATTATGAAAAAATAATCGATAACAATTATTGAATGCTTAAAAAATTCATAATCTAATAATGAAACACATTTGAATACAATGAAGGGAAGTAAGAGAAGTTATTAAACACATTTGAAAATGAGAGAGGGAAGTAAGGGAAGTAATTAATGGACTAGATAACCTTGGACATAATACAAATAGGACCATACATAATTTTGGATGAAGCATTAGTCCCAACATCATCATTTTTTACAAAAGTTATCAGTTTAGTAAAATATTCTTGCTCAAATTTTATTCCATCTTTAGATTATGCGATTATCTAAATAATGATCCATAGTCTCACTATGGTTTCGTTAAATAAACAAATTCATAAATCTGATAATAAAACACATTTGAATACGAAGGAAAATAATTAATGGACTAGACAACCTTGGAGAAATATGGAGACAGGTGCATAGATGTTGGATGAAAAGTTAATCTCAACATCATTGTTTCTTACAAAAGTTAAGAGATTATTGAAATTTCCTTGTGCACATTTTATTCCCTCTTCAACTTATAAAATTATCTAAATAATGATCATTAGGATTATCTCAATAATGATCACGAGTTTCACTATTGTATTAAAAGATTATTTAAAATTTAATAGAAACTAGAATAAATATATTATGAATTGAATTTTCAAAGCTTTATAATGAAGAAAGATATTATTAGAATTATTATAAGTATATTTTCAAAATCCAATATTTTAATAATTTAATTTCTAAAGTTTATGTACATATTTAATGATTTTATTTAAAAATTTGAAATAATATAATATAAAATTACAATAGTTTGTTTATATATTATAATTTTCATCGCTTAATATTTTACTATAATTAGAAAAAATTAAATTTATAATAGTATAAAATATTGATTTTTATAATAATTTATATAATATTATTAATTAATGATATTTCAATATCAGTGCATGAAAAGCTTTTACAAATCCACTTGATTTATACTAAATTAGAAAAATAATATTACTTTTTTTGTTTTTTTGCTAAGGAAAGAGTGGATCTCTCTATTCAATTAAAAAAGAGAAATATTGTACAAAGGCAACCACAGCTGTGAGGCCTGCCAATATGCCAAGCCAACCTCGGTACAAGGTCACAAAAAGACAAAGCATAACAAAGGACACGGGCCCGCCAAGGCAAACCTACAGTCCAACACTGACCGTTGGATCTTGAAGTGATGATCTAGCAGATTAGAAAGATTTCGAGTGGCCAACAAGTGCACCTTTAATAGATGCGTCAAACCCGATAAATAGACCATAATCTATAATATTATCGGGTCTGTTTTTGGCATATCCTTCGTTCCTTTTAATCATCCGAAATCCACCATTTGCACACGATCCCGAAGAGGTCTTGTGAACAGCTCGAAACATAACCCCTTATGTGCACCCACCAACTTGCACACAAAATCTTGGCCATAGATAATCCTCACATGATCCAACGGTTACGGATCAAATCACACTGGCTATGAGCACCGATAGTTAGCACGCGATGAAGGCGGCAATTTCACCCCACCCCTAGCAACGTGTCGTGTGGTAAGTGGAATCGCTTCCAAATGAGAAAAACTGCTTCCTACTTGATGAGCTTGCGAAATACCGGAAACCACCACAAGGGTAGTAAATTTTTTCTCTGGAATAAAAGTTGGTGTTTTGCGGTTACCAAGAAAATCCGGGTTCCAACTCATGGGCCAAAGGGAGACGTTTGGATTGCCATTACCCATCTTAATGAGGCTGCCAAAGACTTGCCACCTAAAATCGATCACACTTATGTCAAACACTTCATGATGAAACGAGAATAAAATTACCCCTTTACTATGGCTCTATGTCAGCCAAAACAATCTCTTGATTTTCCTGATGCTATGGTGAGTCACTAAGGGCTCTAGGTGAACATACCTCCTTCAAACTGTCATAGCTTATCTCCTCCCACCAGTAACAGAGGTTGATATGCTTATTTCGTACCCCCTCATTGGCAAGCCAGTCTGCCACTTTATTGGCTTCCGTATGAACATGAACTAACCTGAGGGTTCTCAGCATTTGTAGGTGCATTTGGATTCTTTGGTAGACTTGCAAAAGCCACCAATGTTCTGCGATATTCTCAAGACCAGCTCCAGCATTTATCCTTTTTACTGACTTAATGAGTAGTTCTGAATCAACCTCAATGATGACATTTTGAATGTTCTACTTGAGCAGTATTTCCACGCATTATTCCATCGCCATGAGCTCAGCCATATTGTTAGTAGCTATACCCATATAACTCTGGAATACGACCTTTATGTTTCCTTCCTCATCCCTCAGAACCCCTCCATAACCTGCTTCTTCTGGATTCCCTTTTAACGCCGCGTCTATATTGAATTTTAAAAATCCATGAGAAGGGGGCTGCTAAGAAGACTTTTCTGTTGAGGTTTTCTTGATAATCTCCTTGAAAATCCTATTGTTACACTCCTTCCAGACATTCCAGATTAAGAATCCAAGGATCAACATCCAGGCGGAGTTTATGATCTCGTTATCCAAAAAATTCTTCCTTCAGTTCTTCAAAGTGGTGATGATGTCATTAGTATCTCTGTCTCTCTACTCAAATACTTCTCCCAATTCCAAATAGTCATGGTGAAAGTGCATCTATTCAGGAGATGATTTGTAGTTTCTTCTTGTTGTCTACATAAGTGACATCTTGATGGGCCAACAAAACCTCTTTTTCTAAGGTTATCCCATGTTAGAATTTTGCCCTGTTGAACTAGCCATTTGAACAGTTTTACATTTATCCATTGAGGATTTTCCTATATTTCTCTCCATATCTTTTTAGTATTGGGATGGTTTAGCCCTGCATCTATTCTTTTGGCTTCCTTAAGGTTGAAGAGACCTATCTTGTTTTTTCCCCATCTTAGTTGGTCATTCAAGTTTGAGTTCAAGATTTGTCTTTTGTCTAAAAGACCTTGAAGGGTTGTAGCTTGAGTATGCAACATGGCCATTCCACTATAATTTGGAAGTTTCCAAGTTCTCCATTTCTTATCATTCCTTTCTCGGTCCCAATAGTCACTTACCCACTTTAGTCCTTTGTTGATGGTATTAGTGTGAATGTCTGCTAAATCTTCACTTCGTAGCTTGTCCTCCTGCCACCAATTATCTTCCTAGAACCAAGCCACGTCCCCATTTCTGATCTCCCAAAAACTATGATTTTGGACTGGGGCTCTGTTCTCCCATGCCCTATTCCAAATCGTAGAACCTTTGACCTATCCTGTCATTCTGATTAGATTTTCCTCCTACCATTCGCTAGCATATTTGTGCTTCCAGAGTTTTGCACAAGGGGCTTGAATTTCTTTTAGCCATCTCCACCAGATTTTGGCACCAAGAACTCTATTTAGAATTCCTAAGTCGTGAAGATCCAAGCCACCATGGGACTTAGGTTTGCAAACTCTGTCCCATGCCACAAGGGCCCATTTATTCTTTAATTCACCTTTCCCCCCATAGAAAGTCTCTCTGAATGTTTCTTATATTGGTCATTACACCGGCTGGTGCTAGAATGGCATATAGCATATAGATAGGGATACTTTATAGGACAACCATAGTGAGTACTAGTCTCCCTGCTAGATTTAGTGCTCTGTTTGTCCATTTATTGATATGATCTTTTAGCTTATTAAGAACAGGCTCCTAGATATCCTTGTGAAGCAGTTTGTCAGTGAGAGGAACTCCCAGGTACTTCACAGGCAGTGTCTCCCATTGAAAGCCCAAAATTCTAGAAAGATTTCTTTGAATTGAAATATCTGTATTGTAAAAGAATATTTTTGATTTAGTGAGACTTACCTCAGTGCTTGTTGCCCCAGAAAACTCACTCAGAATTTGTTTGAATTATTTTTCTTCCTTAACAGTGGGAGTTCCTTGAAGCATAGTGCCATTCACAAATTCCTGATGTGTCACCATGTCCCCAACATGAGTGAGTCTCAGACCTTTAATTCTCCCTTCCTCTTAGCAACCCTGATAGCTCTTCCTAACCCTTCCATCATTAGAATGAAGAGGAAAAGAGAAAGAGGATCTCCTTTCCTTAGACCTCTATAAGGCTTGAAGGTTTTGGAAGGAGTGCCATTGAGAAGAATTGAACAACTCGCTGTGGTAAGTAGTGCCATAACCCATTTTATCGAATCCTGATCAAAGCCATAGGCTTTTAAAATTGCTCCTATATATGACTAGCTAAGTTTGTCATAGGCCTTTGCTATGTCCAACTACATTATCATTCCAGCTTGTTTGTTGGTATTGAGTGAATGAACCATTTCATGTGCTTTTATTATATTATCTAGAATTTGTCTTCCTTCCACATAGCCTGTTTGTTCCTTTGACACTAGGGTTGGGAGGAGAGGTTTAAGACGACTAGAAATGACTTTGGATATAATTTTGTAGATCACATTGCATAATGCTATAGGTCGAAATCTATCTGGAGAGGTGCCCTTCTCCTGTTTGGGGATTAAGGCTATGAAATATTCATTGAGCACCTTTACTACTTTCTTAAATCTTTGAGAGTCTTTCACTACCTCCAGGATGTCCTGTTTCGCTATCTTCCAACAAGCTTTGAAAAAGTCCACATTGAAGCCATCCAACTCTGGTGCTTTCCCATTTTGCATCTCTTTCACTGCTTCCTCAATTTCTTCCACTGTTATTGATCTATTGAGATTGAAATTATCTTCTCTTGACCAATTTAGGGATGTATTGAGTGAATTTTTTTGTAAACTGGTATTTATCTTCCGAGGTTTCCTCAACAATTTTCTGAAAATGTTCGAGTAAAACTTTCTCCATTTCTTCGTGAGTGTTTCTCCTTACACCATGCTAATCTGTAAGTTTCACTATTCTATTGTTGTTTCAGTGAGCTATGGTGGATTTGTGAAAGAATTTGGTGTTTTTCTCCCCTTCTTTGATCCATTGTACTTTGGATTTCTGTCTCCAGAGTATTTCCTGTTGAAGGCATCTATTGTCCCATTCCTGCTGCAGTAACTATGCAATCTGTTTCCTTTCATCTGTGTATCCTTTTGAGATAAGAATCTAGTTTATTTCCTTTAGTTTCTTTTGCACCTCTTCTTTAGCTTTGAAGATGTTACCAAATTCCTTTTTTTTCCACTCTATCAGTCTTCCTTTAATGTGTTTGAGCTTGCAGTGAAGCAGGAGCATCTTTGAACTTTGAAGGTGAAGATCTTCCTTCCACGAGAGCTCAATATTTGTGAGGAAATTTGCATGTGTGAGCCAAGCATTCTCAAACCTGAAGAGGGTATTCCTTGGTCTGCCAAAAAGGGAGGCTTCTAATTGGATAGGCCAGTGATCTGAACCCCCAAAAGGTAAAATAAGTGTTGTAATGTTGCTTCCCCTGAGAAGAAGTTCCTTTGAAACCATAAATCTGTCCAATTTTGAGGCCACCTGGGTAGGGCCTCCTCTTTTGTTGTTCCAAGTGAATATTCCATTGCTTGTTTCCATATCAACCAATTTCATATTGGTGATGAAGTTCTAGAAGGCAATTGAATCTCTCCCAAGTATTCTAGTTCCTCCTTTCTTCTCCATAAGTGATTTTGTTATGTTAAAATCATCTCCATGAATCCATGGTAGAGCTAGGTATCTCTTCTCCATATCCTCTAGTGTTGTGAGGAGTTGAAGTTTTTCCTCCATTGGTTGCGGACCATAGACATTGGTGATCATGTAGCATTGCCTGTCTCCCACCAGTTGGAAAACCAGAGAAAGCTGATGTCTGGATGCCTCTGCATCAATCACACCAAATTTTTATGGATCCCAGAGAGTGAGAATACCACGAGCAGATTTATTTTCCTTAACTTTAAGGTATTTATATATGTTTACTTATTTTCTTTGTTTTCCACCAATCTTCTTGATTGAGCATTTTGTTTCCTATATGAATACTATGTCAGGTTTTTCCTCTCTAATTCTTTTACCAAGATATCTCTGTTTTCTTCTGCTCCCTAGTCCTCTAATGTTCCAGGTTGTGATTTTCATTAAGGTGGGGTTATAGAGGAGTAACTAGAAAGGTCTTTCATCCTTCCTGAATCAATCATGAGCTTGCCACACTCCAGTAGTAATTCCTTCTCTCTTTTACTACCTCTCCTTTTGCGTGGATTCTTTGTTAATTTTCTAGTTATTAATCCTATTGAGGAGGTTCCTTTGTTTTCCTAGTTGTCATCTCCTCTTTTGACTCCTGCAGCTGTTTGATGTGTCTTGTTAAGGAATATCTGTTAGACTTTATCCACATCCTCCTCAGGGATGGAGTTTATTCCCAGGTTTTTGCCCTGTTCTAGAAACTTTTCCAGCTCTAGGTTCTCCCTTTCCAAGTTCTCCTGCAAATCTTGATCCTGTGTACTTTCACTTTGATTCATTTCATGGTCTTTTTCTACTTCCATGGTATTCAAAGATTCCATCGTGTGTTCATTTTGTTCCTGATTGTACTCCACGCCCGTCTCTTTCTCTTTCCCCCTTGCTGTCTGATTCTCTATACTCTCTTTATCCATTTCCTCAACCTCGTTTTCTCCTAAGATCTCAAAGTTGTTGTAACTCTTTGTTTTATCATTCACATTATGGCTCTTTTGTGTCTTCCTTCCTCCCCCTTTTCCTTTCCCTCCTACTTTAGTGAAACCTATCTAGTCTTTTCCTTTGTTGGGATTTCGGTTTTCCTCCCTTCAATTGAGTGGACAGTCTCTAGATAGATGCCCATGCTCATGACATTTGTGACATCTGAAGGGGATATGTTCATAGTCAACTGCTTGAACCCATTCCTCATCATAGACTTCTAGAATGACCTCATTTGGAAGGGCTCTAGATAGGTCCATCTCCACACATATGTGGGCATAGGATGTATATTTTCCCCTTATAGTTGCCTTCAAAATCTTTAAGAAATGACCTGATTGATTGATTGTGGCATCCAGTAATCTAATGGTAAGGAGTATAGTTGAATCCATACCACTACCAAAGTGAAGGTTTCTTGTTCACGCACAAAGTTCATCATCCATGGCCTCATATAGAGCCCAATAGTTGTAAAGAAGTATGACCCTCCTTCAAAGATTTCGTCTTTGTCTTCCATGTTCGTAAACACCACAATGAAAAAACCTTTGGATCCAAGATGAATATTTAACTCCCTCTTTGGTTTCGAGTTGTATTTATCCAGGTGTACAATGCTTTCTCTCATGGCCAGATTCCCATAAATTTTCATATGACAACATAGTTAGCCATGTGATCTATGTGCACTTGCAGAGTTGGATTGTTAAGAATAACACAAGGTTTAGTTGTGGCCTTGGGTTTACAGGGCCCCGTCTTAGCTCTATTCTCTGACCCTTGTCCTCTATCTTCTGCTTTTTCCTCCCGACCATCTTCTTCGTCGGCCCCTTGATCTGCATTGGTTTTGCTACCTTCTGCCTTCTGATTTTCTATGTCTTTTGTCTTGACCTACGAGGGCTTTGGAGGTTTGTTTTTTTCCCTCCTCTTCCTTTATCTCCCACCATATAACTGTAGGAGGAAGTGGAGCTCCCTCCTCCCTGTGTCTCCATGAATGCTTGTTACTCTATGCCACTAGTTTCGTTAAACCCTAGAACCAGAGCTTCCGAGAACCTCGCATAAAGTTCCTACACTTAAATCCAATTTTTTCTAGAACATAATATTACATATAACATTAATAAATAATTTTTTCTGCACTATATTGTTTATTATTAAAAATGTAAAGATAAAAATACTACAAAATATCTATATTTTTCCATGTAATGTCGACATCAACGGGTTTCACATGAATCTTCTTCGAGATTTGAATTTCTACACCGTAAAATTTGGTACCACTGCAGATTATAAAAGTAATCAACTAATTACTTTAAGGTGAACCCATCAGATTTGAATTTAAGATTAACAAAGTAAATGGACAGTTTTGGATGAAAATCTCTAAAGAGATGTTAGTTGAAAATCTTTGTTTGGCTAAGGGTACCACCTCATTTTTTTTTAATGAGGTGTTTCTCCTCCTTAATCATATTAGATATGGTTTCACTAGCACTTTCACCAAAATACACCATTGTTGAAAATCTTTGTTTGAGTGAGGGTACCACCTCATTTCTTTTATGAGGTTTTTCTCCTCCTTCATCATATTATATATGGTTTCACTAGCACTTTCACCAAAATACACCATTGAAACAAGGGGATATTGTACCACTAGAAATTTCACCAAAATAAACCATTGAAACAAGGGAGTCGAATGCGTAGATGGAAAGGATACCAACTAACTATATGTATAACGCTTAAAAACAATATATTTATCACCTTATGATTGATAAGATTTAATGTTATTTTAATAAAACATTTTGTGCAAACTATGATTATTACAGTACAAGTTAATTTTTTTTTAATTTATATTTTATATCTATTTTAATGGTTAATAATTTAGAAATAAATTTTATTAAGAATCAAAATTATTAATTTTATGTCACAAACATAATAATTTAATAAAATAATATAATATTTTTCAAATAATTTAATATATTTTTAAAATCAAGTTGGTGTGATTTATATGGTTACAAGATTTTTTTAATAAAATTCTATTTGATATACAAATTTATTTTTTAATTTATATTTATATTCTATTTTTTTTGTTGTGATAATTTCAAAAGAAAGTTTATAAAATAGTTAAATTATTTAATTTTAACTAGTCAAAATATTATATAATATAAACTTTTATGTCATTAACCTAATATTTAATAAAATAATATAATTATTTTTCAATAATTTAATATATATTTTAAATTTAAAGTTTTGTGATTCATATTGTTATAATCTTTTTTTTTAAGTAAAATCATCTTGATAATATTCTGGTTTACATGTTTTCAAGAATCTTGCTTAAAATTTCCAAACAAATTGACCAAAATATTATAAATATGGTTTACGTGTTTGCCACCTTGGTTGAAATTTCCAAACAAATTGACCAAAATATTATAAGTATGATTTTACCAGTAAAAAAAATTCCACATCTATATTCCACATGTATTTAAAATTATTTGATAGTTTAATAAGTAATTTAATTTTAATAACATAAATTATTTTAATAAAATAATACATTAACCGTTTTTTAAAATTATTTTAATAATTAATTTAATTTTAATAGCATAAATTATTTTAATAAAATAACACGATATATTTATAATACTTATTAAAGAATATTTTTAAAGTAATTGATTTTTTATGTAATCAAGTTTTTGTTGATTCCATAATGGAAATAAGTAAAGTTTTTTTCCATAGAAATTATATAAGACAATTTTTGATCTATGCCTTCTGAACCAACAAGTGTGGTTTATCATGAAGACGAGATGATGAACCACAGTGTGTTCGAAACGACGTTAATCCAAAAATTTCTTTAATGTGATTTCTCCAAAAGACTTTGTTAATTAATTATATTTTAAATAATTATTAAAAAAAAATATAAATTACTTTGATTTAAAATTAACATTTAATAAATAATTATTAAGTGATTTGGTTATGAAGAATAATTTAATTAAATTATTATTAATAAATGACGTGAGCTTGAGGAACCTAAGGCATGAAACATTACGGAGGCACCTCACAAATTTTTATTCCTGCCCTTTATACTACTGCCTCCACGTACCGTAACTGGTCACAGGCATACATTTCAGAGTTCAATGAACGTTTGAAAGTATGTTTTATAATTTTCGTTTTGAACCCATTTCTTTTGGGAAAAAAATATTTTGAACATGATTTAAATATTGAATCTAAATGCGGAAGCTATTATTGAAAAAAAAATTTATTCATTGAGAAAAGAATACCTAAATGTACCAGCAATTTTTTTTCCCAACTCTCAATATCCCAAAATTATAATTGTCGGTGATCGTATGGTTTTTTATTATATTACTTTCGGCCACCATTAAAATTTCTGATCAACTCGAAGTTAAGAAAATATGAATGCTGTGCTTAAACATTTCAAATTAAGATGTAAATCCAAATGTACATAGTTGGGTAATCAAAAAAGGTTAAGACGTACTTGTAGCGAGAAAAAGTAGGGAGACGTACTTGTACCATGAGAAAGTAGGGTAGCAAGGTGGACCACACAAATAGTTGTGAACAAGCTGCGAAGGAGTTAGTATGCGCTAAGAGAGACACATTTTTCAAAACTTTCTGAATGATATTTTCTAAGAACACAACCACTACAACCATCATTTTTGGAAAACTAGTTGCCATGATTTGATTACATATTTGCTATAATGATCAATAGTTTAGACAACAAGGTGCTCTCCCATTCCAAGGCTCGTTCAAATCATCCCTATGAGTACTAAAAATTAAGGAAAATGATGATCACCCAAAGTTTTTAAAAATTAAGGAAAATGATGATCACCCAAAGTTTTTAAACTTGTATTACCTCGTAATATTGTTTTCAAACTTGTACAATCTAGTAATATTGTTTACAATTCCTTTGGCAAGAATACGCTTAAGATATTTTATATTTTTCATCAATCTAGCCATTTTGGATAGTTGTTGTTGGTCAACCGAGTCAACCTAGCCATTTGGATGATTTGCTCTTCCTATATAATTGGCAGCTATGCTCTGACTCCTCAACTTGTCGTGATGATGAACCACACTAGTTGGCTCGAAATGCGTCGACAAAGGTTCTCTATATGTGATTTACACCGAAATTCTTCTTAATAAATATTTTATATTTTTTATTACAATTTAGTGAGGTAAAGACTCTACTATTTTACCTTCACCTAAATGACTCATATAATATGCTAATATAAAGTTGTAGAAAAGACTTAGACATAACACATTATTGAAATGAACATTATTTACTTGAACTATACCCTACCACACGAAGAGAGGACCATCACCAATAATTATTTTTTAGTGCTATAATCACTATAAACAAAAAAAACTTAGCTTTATCCTTAGCCATATGATAAGATGATCCAAAATTTATAAGCCACTAATAAGAAGATGAAATATAGGTTGCATTGAAAGAGAATGGAGAAGTAAAATGTCCATATCTATGAGAAGAAGCATTAAAATAAGAAAAATAAGGATTTATGTTGTGATTCTTCGTTGTTGCTTCTAAGACCTCCATTTATTTAGAAGATTTAGACTCTAGATAAACACTTTTCCCACAATAATTGCAATATATATTAGTCTTCTTACATTTTGGTTTTGGTCCTTCATCGTCATTGGAGTAGGAGCTAGTTAAAAGTTCTTGGGACCTTTGTTGTACTTATTATTGTGCAAATGTTGTTTTTTGGATACTTGGTTTTATCTTTCTATTGGGGCACTAAGTCCTTGTTAAATGTACCCTCAATGATGATCACTCTAATATGAAAGATATTATCTTGTTTTCTAATCAAATATTCATATACATGTTCAAAAGGAGAATCCTCATAAATATCCCCTACACCTTCTGTAGTAGGATAAAGCATAGATACAAAAATATAATATGCATAGACAAGCTTGGAAATAATAATATATATGTGTCAATGATCCTTTAGATCAAAATTACAATATTGAAGTAATATTTAGTCCAAGAGAGTTCACGAGGACATAAAATAATAATTTTATTTTCAAGTCAGTGAGATCTAATCACATTAGGTTCAAAAAATATCTTCTTCAACTTTTCATAAGATTTATTGAGGTCATTGATTCGTTGAATATGAAATAATAAATTAAGAGAAATGGGCATTCCAATTAAGCTATGTGATCCATAATTTGTATGGTTTCATTTTCCATGCTTATTAGCATCAACGAGGGCTTTTTCTTTTCCCAAGTTCATATGACACAATTCTTTATTTTTGAGTACTTCTTCCATGTGGGGTTTCCATGAGAAGTAGTTGGTACCAAAAACCAAAATTTCACTTGGAATAGTCATTTTAAAATATGCACATAATATGTATTCAAAAGATGAAATAGACTATCGCGAAAGGAGACTCTTCAAAAAATTAGACTCTTTAAAAAAATGGTACTAAAAATAGACTTTGGATGTGAAAGTTTTGTCCCTTTTAAGAAAAATGAATTAATAGTAACAAAGGGCCATGTGGCAGGTAAAATTGGCCCATGTCGTGATGCATTTTTTGAAAAAAAATAATGTTCACTTTCGATAACGTAATACTTTTCCTTTGACATTTGTAGTGTCTCCTGAAGCTGTATATGGATGTTCTTGATCTTCTCAAGAAATTTGTCATCTATTGAGGCATCCTATGTAAGATACTCCCTCGGAGCTTGTTTCGTGCATGCAATATCCAAAGGTGAGGGTGGGAAATACCCAAAACACGTTTCAAATGGGGACTTACGAGTATAAGTTTGGATTGATCTATTATAAAGGTATTACATATATACTAGATTTTCATGTGAGGTATTGAGATAATTCTAATTATAATGCATCAAAAGCTATGCCAAATTCCTATTGACTACTTTTATTTCCTGATCTATCCATGAATGGAATTATATAGACCTCTTTAACTTTGTGTCCATCTTCTTCCCTTGTGTAGTCCAAACTGCACTAAGAAATCTTGTGTCCCTATCTAAAACGATGCTCCTTTGTATCCCAAAGTGCACCTAGACATGTCTAAAGAACAAGTTCGTTGATTCTTTCCCATCGATTGTAATTTTATAGGGCATTAGAACAAACATCTTGTTGAACTTGTCAACTACCATGAATATGTACTCATGTCCTTTCCTAGGTGTTGGTAAAACTCTTGCAAATTCCATGTAAATTCTTTCCCAAGGATGAGTTAGTACGGGTAAGGGACGATATAGATCATCTAACCTATTACTAGGCTTGTTGATACAACAAAGCATGCAATCTTTTTATCGACTTAGCCACATGTTTTTTCATCTTGAGCTATTACACACACCCCTCCAAGCTTCCCATTGTCTTCCCTACACCATTGTGCCATGCAACCTTCGAGGTGTAAGCCTCTCTAGTTATATGTAGACACTCACCTTTAGGAACGCATAAGTTATCCATCATGTTGATTAACTTGTAGTGGAGATGGTAGTCAATGGTTTCGTCACCATCATACACATTACTATGGCTATGCAACAATTGAAACACCTCTTTGAAGTATTTATCCTATGAATATACCTCTCTATCTACATCATGGGTGAATGGATCCATGTGCATTAGGGTTCCAAAAGTTGTGATCTTTGATCTAGGTTTCCTTACAAGCATATCAACCAACTTTTTTGTGTTTCCCTTCTTGTACTTGATCACTAAATGACATTATTGTAGAAAACCCATCCACTTACAATGCATGGTATGTTGTACCTTACTCTAGGCATGCATATACTATAGTGGTTAGTGATCTACAAGGATTAGTATATCCTTCCCCATTATATAGTGCTTCCACTTCTTCATAGCCTACACTAAGACATAAAGCTCTTTGTTATATGTAGGGTAGCTAGGAACTACCCTATGAAATATTTGAAAATAATAGCATATAGGCCATCCTTCCTGCATCATGATTGCTCCCATAACTTACCCACTTGCATTTGTCTCCACTTTGAATTATTACTACAAGTTTGGTAATGTTAGAACTAGTACTTAACTGAACTTTTCCTTTAGCTCCTCAAATGGCCTTTGCAAACTCCTTCCCCATTGGAAAATTTTTCCACATGTCATTATTCCATGGAGTGGTGTTGCTACTAGTGAAAAGGAGGGTATGAATTTCCTTGGGTACTATGCTGATCCAACGAAACTCCTAACCTTGGAAACATTTAAAGGCACTAGAAATTTCACAATGTCCTCCATCTTGGAAATATCTATTTTCAACTCTCCTCCCCCTATGACATACCCTATATACACCAAATATTGTTGTTAGGCCCCT
>APFE030060671.1:6117-107264 GCA_000404065.3 Pinus taeda | reverse complement strand
TTCCCAGTCCAAGTATGCTTGTGATATTCTTCGTCATTTTCACATGGAAGATTGTAAGCAAGCTCCTTCTCCCTTTCAGTCTGGAGTCAAACTTTCAGTCTCTTGTACTTCTCCTGAAGTTGATGCTACCTTATACCGTCAACTTGTAGGAAAACTCTTGTATTTAACCCATACTCTTCCTGACCTTTCCTTTGCTGTTGGCCTTGTTGCTCGTTTTTTGCAAAACCCCCGTGAAAGTCATTGGAAAGCAGCTAAAAGAATACTTCGTTATGTTCGAGGTACAATACAGTTTGGGATTCATTACAGTGCCAAAGCAACTCCTCTATTAGTTGGTTTCACTGATTCTGATTGGGCTGGTGACCCTGATGATCGGAAGTCTACTGCCGGTTATGTCTTCACTCTTGGTTCAGGACCTATTACATGGGCTTGTAAGAAACAGGCTGCCATTTCTCTTTCGTCAGCAGAAGCAGAGTATCGTGGTGCCGTGGAAGCTAGTAAGGAAGCCTTGTGGCTTCGTCAGATCCTATCAGAATTTGGCTTTGAGCAGCAGCATCCGACTACACTTTGGTGTGATAATCAAAGTGCCATTCAGCTTTGCAAAGATCCAGTTCAGCATCAGCGCAGCAAACACATTGAACTTCACATGCACTTCATCAGAAAGCTCATTCATGACCATGTTCTTGAAGTGCAATATTGTTCAACAGATGATCAGGTTGCAGACATCTTCACAAAGGCTCTCACAGAGGCGAAGTTCACTAAACTTCGATATATGCTTGGAGTTCAGGAAGTTGTCACTAAGGGGGGATAGGCTCTAGTGCCTCCTTCCTTCTCCTATTGTGTCATATTTTGTAAATCCTTCAATCCTATCCCAAGTTGTTCTTAAGGGGGGATGTTAGGATATTCCGACACATAGGAAATAGTTAAGTTCAACGTGGTCTAGTATAGAGTTAGGTATAGAGTTAAGTAAAGTGTGTTTCTTTACCGTTGTACATTTTGTAACTTACAATCCGACGGTCACGATATGTAGTGATCCGACGGTTCATTCTCTCCTCGGGATTACCGACACTTGATCCGTGGCTTGACACCCGATTGGTCCATGAATTCTATTTAAAGTGCATGGAGGGTCATTTGTAGGTTAACCCGTGCATGAGAGAAGCTTATGTAAATTTTCATTCTTTTATTAATAAATTGCCTGTAGTAGCCATGTTGGCGCTGGTCGTGGACTGTTTCCCTCTCTGAGGGTTTTAACCACGTCAAAATACTGGTGTATTGATCTGTGATCTGTTTGTGAGCGATGTCCTCTTGGTGTTCTGTCTGAGGAACTTACCCTGTAAATTCCTACAACCCTAGCTCGTTAGGGTTTGGTGGAATGTGTGAGAAAGACCCTTATATTGTCTTAGAAATTATTTCCTTAGTGTGTGTGTGTTTGTCTGATCAAACCCTAGTCAAATCAAGTTTGAATGTCTGACTCTTATTTGATATTTTCTGTGAAGTTGGGTTTGACTAACACCTGATATGGAATGTATTTGCATGATGATGGAATCTAGGCATATATAGATATGTCCTTTTGATTGAGACCCTAGTTTGGTCTAGGTCAGATGTATTAATGTGTCAGACATATGATATGCTTATGCATGGTTATGAATTCTGAGATATGTGTGTTGACCTAGTTATTTATGGTCATAAGTCTTAGGATTTAATGGAAATCCTTGTTTGAGATTCTAGGATGATGATATTTGGTAATCTAGGATTTTGCAGCTAAATCCTAGTAGTAACATTGTCTAGTATGTAACAATCTGAAATATATTTAATGATTGTTGATATTTGTGAAAACAGAATTATAAGATTTTGGAGTTAAACCTTAGTAGAAGTAGAAATCTCTTATATATGATGAATACATGATAATTTTATATTTGTGTAAGATTGTTGAAATCTGAGTTTTTTGGTTGGGATTGATGGTTGATAAAAAATCTAGGGTTTGCAAATAACCCTAGTGGAAGTTGGTCATGTTAATGACTAAGTTGTGATTGCTTTTTATTGATTCCTTTTATGAAATCTAGGATTTGTATGAAACCCTTGTTGAGAAGTCTAACATATGAATTTTGAAATATTGATAGATGCTTTATATTTGTCTGAATTGTTTCTAGGGTTTTTTATATGTTGTAGTAAGGTATGTCATACCTTTGGAAGTAACATTAAAACCCTAGATGGAATGAAAGTTGTTATGATGAAGTCTAGGTTTGTGACTAAGTCTCTAGCAATATGGTGAATTATATGTCTCTTGTTTGTAAATTAAGTATGGGTATCTGATATGTATAAAGTTGAAATTCTTCCATGATTTTAATATGGCTAACATCATGCTTCTATAGATTTGGTTATACTTGTTATCTAAGTTGTGCAGGTACACAATCTTCAATTTGGTGAAGATGCCCGTTGATAACCATGGTGAGGATGATAGTAACTCTGATGAAATGGTTGGAAGCCACAAAATATTCTCCAATGACGAAAATATGAAGCAGAACTCCCTAAGTTAAGAAGGATTCTGGATGAAATATCCCTAGGTTATGAGGGAGATTGAATGGAAGGAATCTCCCTAGGATAAGAGGGTGATTGAGAATATTCTTTGTATATGAATGATTATATCCTCTCCAAGGGAGTGATAGATATGATTCTCTACTTCATGTATCATGCACTAGACTAGGACTAACAATCGTAAGTTTTAGTGAAGGCCATGAGTAGGAGAAGGAAATTAGAGAATGCATTTTGAGGTGTTGCTGAAAGAAGAAAAGTAGGATCTGATTGAAGAATATGTTGTTGCATATGAAGTAGGAAGAATAATGTATGACTGAGGAATCTTCTATCAAATATTCGATTGATAGTCCTACTATGAAAAGTTGAGAAGCAACATCTTTTGTCTGGAAAACCCCGGAGGTTTATATTTGAATATGTAAATGTGAAAATATTATTGATTGGGGTTGTGTTTGTACAGGTGAATCTCTCGAAGGTTTTGATAGCATGTTGGTTATCAATCAGTTTGATTGGGAGAGATTTTTGGTCCTTGATCTGCTGGATCTATGGGTGTTGAGGCTTTGTGAGTGAAGCATTGCCTAGAAAGACATTTGGGTGACACTTTGTGTTGTGTTGATGTTTGGTTCCCAAAGTTGGAAAGGTGGTGTTGGTTATTGAGCTCTGTTTTGGAAACACACCTGGATTTTTTGGATTGGTGGTTAGCAAGTAAGCATGATGGTACCTAGAGGGGCTAAAATATTGAGTCCATCTTATTCCCACTTGGATAGATTTCCCTGGTCGGGAATCTATTCCATGGCATTATGGTGCCTAAATTATTGAGAGACCACTTGGATAGATTTCCCTGATCAAGAATCTAGTCCATGGCATTATGGTGCCTAAAGTTCTTCATGGTTTATATAGTTTGAGATCTTCCATTGTATTTGTACATTATGAATATCTTCCTAGTTAAGAGGGAGCATTGGAAAATGTAACTATGTTCAGTCTGCATTAATGTACTTGAGTCATTATGTAATGTACTTGTCAAAAGAATAAAGAAAAGAATTTTTATATTAATTTGTGACTTATTAAAGCATGGGTTTCATGCTTGGGTCACCATGTTTTAGGTCAAAGTCCCCATTGAGGACTTCTAGGATTTATTCTGAGTCAATAAAGTCATTGTACTTTTAATCATGTAAAAAGGTTAAGTATTGAGTCAAATATGATTTATGGAACCTCCACACCATGCTGGCCTAGAAGAAGATCAAGTTAGGCTAAGGACCCTACTCGACCTCACATGGAGCCTATAAAAGCAAGCTCATCGAATTCATTTGGAGCATCATTCTCACACACAAGTTCAAAAACTCTTGTAGCTAGGAAAAAGTGCGAAGTCCTCTTGTAGCTGGGAAAGAGTGTGAAGTCTGTTGCTGAGAAGACGAAATGAATGCGAGTTTGGGGAATTCTAAGGAGAAAGGAAAAATCAAATTTTTGTGCCTCTCTCTCTATTTCGTGGTCTGGATTGCGAGATCAAAATATCCTAAGTTTCATTGTTGTTGTAAGTTTCTTTTTGTCGAAAGCTGCTTAGTGTCGGAAGTTGCTTGTTGTCGAAAGTTGCTGCCTAGTCGAAGTTACTGGAAGGGGTCGAAGATCTGGGAGGATGACTTAGTGTGGAGAGAAAATATGGTATTCGTCTAGGGTGAAGAGTCTCAAAGAATACTATTGAAAGGAAGAAATATTGACTAGGTTTTCCCCTCGAGGGGGGTTTTTCTCTGGCATGTGCCTATATCTTGTGTCTCTTGTTTTTTTATCTTCATACACACGTAATATGGTAATTGCTTGATGAAATATAAGATAATAAAGAAGTAAAAGAAGCCAACACCTCACAAGTAATTATCAAAAAAAGGAGAATCAAACCCCTAATATAATTACTTTGATTTTCCAACAAGTTGGGTGATAGGTGAACCAAATGACATGGGGGTTAGGAAGACGTGGTTTAATTAAGCTTTAAAATCTAAGACTTGATAAACATTGTCCCATAAAAAATGTCATGGTATGAAACCTTGTATAAATATCTATTAGTATTTATATCTTATTATACCTAATTCTAGTGTTCACTCTATTCATCCTGTGGCATATTTATTCAAGGTTTCATTAAAAGTGTTTAAAGGTGACTTACTTCTTCTCATTATTACTTGTAGTAATCAAATTCCTTGAACAGAATTACCCTCTAAAACTTGTTTGGAGTTCTTCAAATATGCACATAATTGATATGATTCACTTAGTTTCCATAGGATCTAGGAGTTCAAGTGGAATTCCCCCCAAATGTTGATTTCAAATAATACCCATCCTCAATAAACTCCTAAACTTGACATGTTACAAGCTAAATATGGCATATTCCAATCCTAATATAACTGATTTAACAACTCATACCCATTCACAAACATAAATTATTAATATACCCTTATAATTCATAAACAAATCTAATCATAAATATAGTCAATTAAATAGTCATAAATAATGAACACGTCGATTTCTGAGGATAACTCACCATAGAAATACTATAACACTTAACTTATTAATCACAAAATCTTTTTCAATCCATGGTGCTTTGTGATTCATAATATTTGGGCATATCTTGTAGAAATATACAACTTTTACTCAGGTTAACATATGGATCTCTATTAGTTAATTATATATTTGCAAAAGTCTTAATTAGAGTGACCTTCATTTGTACATATTGTACACCATAGTCTGCTTCGTTAAGGGGTCAAATCTACAAGTCATTTTTGAAGCATCTTGAGCTTGTATTCAACTTTTCTATCAAATGATGATGAGATAGACCAATATGGATATGATTCCATATGTTATTCTTTCTTTAGGGCATCTTGGAAAGTTTTTAATTCATGTATTCAAAGAGTGCGTTACCCTTATATTTTATAGAAGGCATGCTATGAACCATTCTATGAGCAAGTCATTTTTTATTATGTATGGGATATATATGGCTATGAAGATATATAAACCTCATTGTATTCCAACACAAGATCACAAGGCATCTAAGTAGTGTCTTTTATTTTTTGTGCTATTAGATGTTTGATATATTGAGTTTTAAGGAATGATAAAAAATTATCCTTCATTTCCATTTTTGTTTTTGTTTAATTCTTCGTAATATTAATAAATCATGTTAACATTATTTTATTTAATGCTCCAACACACTTTGCAATTTTCTTTGCTTTCTGTGTGCTATATCCACCACAACCCAATTTTTCTCACATATGAACCAATGATCTTTAATATCTTCATCACCCTCATAGAGGGGTAGATGGTGGTGCAACATTTGTTTAAGGAGGAGGGTTTTTTTACTATATTGTAGTTGGTGGATCTAGTCATAGTATAATCAATGGTTCCTTAGTTTTTAATTGATCAAATTTGGTTAATTTTAGTAGAAGGTTTATTTCATCAATCTAGCAATTTTGATCTTTATAGTATGTAAAATCTTGTTTGTGGTTGCATCACTTCCTTGCAATGTTTGAAAAAAATTGAGGTATCCTCCTCAAATAGTAAATCATATAAATGGTACAGTTATGATATCTTTTATCTGGAGTAGTATGTTATTATATCCTTCAACAGTTATCCAATTTCACTTTTTCTGGGGTATTCCTGCAAGGAACAACATATATGTCACATTTACATGGTTGTCTAGTTGATACCACTATGAAGATCGTCAAGAACATACTTGTAAATCCTCCCAAAAGAATTCTTGAACACGAGGAATTATTGAACATAGATGACTTGTTACATAAGGATTTGGATGATTACGTTATATCATATGTCCTAACTCTCAACCTTTATGCTTTCAACATTCTTTACCAATAAAAGGGTGACAATTCCTACCTCTACCAACTTTATATCTTCTTTCAACCCAGGAACCGTCAAGGATTCTTCCCATGTGACATTTATATAATCATCAAACTGATTTAACACTCCAATGACTTGCCATTGTTGAGGATTTTTTCTTTGGGATAGATGATGGTTTGCAACATCATGCATCACTATACTTTTCTTTTCACTTTTTTCCCTTCCAACTTTTTGAATATTAATCATTGTCTTGTATGATTGCATTCTTTTCAGCATCCTTTTCTTTTTTTCTTCATCTAGTGCATACTCTCACTCTCTTGTAGTTGACTTCCTCATTTTCCTCAACATAATGACTCTCCAATGTGTATCAACTAAGGTTACTCCATTTTAGGCATTCTCACAAATTGTCAACCCCCACCACAAAGCCTAAATTAATTTTACTTGTTGAGAAAGGTACCATAATTAGCCATTCATTTCTAAAGTATTCCTAAGCTTCTTGAGCAATTTTTCAACTAGCAGTCAAAAATTGTTCCCACCTAGATTGTCATTTTTTCTATTAGGTAGTAGTTAGTCTTGTTAGTGGAGATTGGGGTTCAACAATGTTACAAATGCCTTCTCCAATCAATAATTTGTGAATTAAAGTGGGTATTATGTAGAAAAAAAAGTCATACAATTTTTCATAAAATCTTATTTTAACATCATCAAGAGATGTCTTTCTTCTATTGCTTGCTCCTCACAAAATCCATCTATGATTTTTTTGACCCACTCATCTAAGTTTGTTTGACCACTATTAATCACTTTAGAGATAATTCATTAATCTTAATTAATATTAATCATGTGCACCACATTCTATAAATTTCTTAATTTATTTAAGAATGGATATGAGGAATTTTTCATGAATTTTTGTGAAAATTTGTGCTCTCACCTATGCAAGTGTGACATAGTTTCATCTAGGATCATTTTTTAAATCATTTTAAAAAAATTCTTCATCACCACTCTCATGACATTGGAATATTCATTGCCTTCCTCGCCTAAACCTCTTTCAATCTAGTGGGGAACTAGGAGGATGAAGCAAGTATAACCCTTGAATAATGAATGATTGTTGGATTGGCTTCCTGCTTTTTTGAGTCTTAGATCTACATGGGTACATCCATAATTACTAAATAATCATGCACTAGCATGTCGCTTTCACTATCTGGTCATGTTTGTTTATCGATCACCCAACTCCCCTGGGTTAGTACTCAATGTGAGAAAGCACAGAATCAATTTAAATTCCATCCACCAATTAAGTGAAAATGGACAAACCTACTTTCAGGTATTGCACCACTCATAGGAAATATATAATATATATTATATATATAATATATAATACAGAGTTATATATATTATATATAATTTTATAATAAAAAATGTGAAGGGCATAATAAGTTCACAACAAAGAGAAGGGTGCCATAATTGAGTTCTAAGAGAGCACAAGGGCATTCCATGGGGAGGCAGAAGGGTATTCAAGGAGGCCACGAGAGAATTTGAGCTAAGGGAATGAGGGCATTCAAGTAGGGCAGAATTGAACACCTATCTTTAATATGGTTGTAAGAGGATCCTTTGTTTGCTATTTTTTTAAGAACTGGCTCAAAGACCTTGGTTTGGTCTCTACTATGCTTTTAAGTTTTTTACACTCTTCTCAAAGGTTCCTAGTTTCATGACAACCACTACTTCGAAACGGAATTGTCTAGAAGTCCAATTTCTGTGTGAACAACCAATTCCCCCAAACAATCTAAATGTGTGTAGGTAACCCTTCTTGGAGGTCGAATTCCACTAGCCTTTTTACTTTTCTCGTGTCTTATTTAATGAAGAACTTATCCTCCAGAGCAATGAGATGGCCTAAAACATTGCTCACCCCTTCCAGAATTCTTGTATTCCACAACTCCAAACGAAGCCCTGGAAAGAGTACCTAGATCTGTTGCAAATGTGTTAGCTCCTTCCTCTGTAAGCTCGACCTTGACTCTCTTACCATTCTCAGTCCTTTACCTACCTTGAAATTGGCCACATATTTCTACCCAGGGAATTTATTTGTGGCTCAAGCACTCAACTACCTAAGAGTGTTTGGTTTATGCATCTGACCTATTGATTGGAAGGGGGTTCTCGAATGTGAGGGTTGACTGGCCCAACTTTACAACTACGACTCTCTTGGCCTCACCAACGGGTTAGTGGGCGGGAAGATAACAATCTAGTTAGGTTTATATATGCTACAAGGTGTTATATATGTGTTGGTTGATATAGCGGTTGTGGCTCCATATGGTTACTTACCTAACAAATGAAAAATACCATTGTGCAAGTTTAATAAAAGTCCCATTTCTATAATGTTTGCATACTATCTTGGCATCGATTATTTATACAATTCATATGGTATGTCTTCTCTAAGAATTATGGCTTCTATACCAAATACATATGACCTCAATATAAAGTTTGTTTTGGCTTTGTGATGGAAGTTTGCATATAGTCTTGGCATCAATTATTTATACAGTTTGTATGGTACATCTTCTCTAACAGTTATGGATTCTATACCAAATACATATGACCTCAATATAAAGTTGGTTTTGGATCTGTGATGGAAGTTTGCATACAGCCTTGGCATCGATTATTTATACACTTCGTATGGTATGTCTTCTTTGATAATTATGGTTTATATACCAAATACATATGACCTCAATATAAAGTTTGTTTTGGCTCTATGATGGAAGTTTGCATACAGTCTTGGCATCAATTATTTATATAGTTCGTATGGCGTGTCTTCTCTAAGAAGTATGGCTTCTATACCAAATACATATTACCTCAATATAAAGTTTGTTTTGGCTCTGTTATGGAAGTTTACATAAAGTCTTGGCATCGATTATTTATACAATTCGTATGGTATGTCTTCTCTCATAATTATGGCTTCTATACCAAATACATATGACCTAAATATAAATTTTGTTTTGGCCATGTGATGGAAGTTTGCATATAGTCTTGGCATCGATTATTTATACAATTCGTATGGTATGTATTCTCTGAGAATTATGTCATCTATACCAAATACATTTGACCTCAATATAAAGTTTGTTTTCGCTCTTTGATGGAAGTTTGCATACAATCTTGGCATCGATTATTTATACAGTTTGTATGGTATGTCTTCTCTAAGAATTATGGCTTCTATACCAAATACATATGACCTCAATATAAAGTTTGTTTTAGCTTTGTGATGAAATTTTGCATACAGCCTTGGCATCATTTACTTATACTATTCGTATTGTATGTCTTCTCTTAGAATTATGGCTTCTATACCAAATACATATGACCTCAATATAAAGTTTGTTTTGGCTTTATGATGGAAGTTTGCATACAGTCTTGGCATCAATTATTTATACAGTTTGTATGGTATGCCTTCTCTAAGAATTATGGCTTCTATACCAAATACATATGACCTTAGTATAAAGTTTGTTTAGCATGGCATTGACTTACAATATGGAAGTCTTTGATTTATGTTTTGGTTGATGGCATCGAAACCTTGTATTTTCTCAATATCACATTATTTCTAGTATATATGTGTGTGTGTGTGTGTTGATATATTGTTATCTTCAACCCTAAAGTGAAACCATAAGGAGGCTTGGAATCTTAATTCAAACATTCAAATGACAGAGATCTCCTTGATAAGTCTCTTCTACGAATCATATGAAACGATGGAAACTCTAAAGGACATATGAACAGTGACCCTAAGAAACCCTATATCCCTAATCTTAGTATTGGCATCTGACGATATTCTTGACATATTATAGTGATCATCAAGAGAGTGAGAAAGTAGTCTCTGTCATTGTCATCATGACAGTGACATAGACAGACAATCGTATGTATGGTCTTTAATGTGGTAATCCATATGTACATCAGTGACTTTGCACACCTTTGTATCCACATGACGATAATAGAAATGCACGTATCCTTATGACAATGACCTTGTTGCAATAGGGATCTTGATGTATCAATTTGACACCAATTCCTATATGATGCATGAAAATCGAGATTAACAATTTATTTATTGATGGAAATATGTGTGATACAAGATGATTGTGCAACAATGTCTATTAATGTAAACAAAACCTACAAATAGTCAATTTTATTCCTTAGATATTTCTTCATCCATGGCACAATTTACCCCTTCCTGGTGCTCAAATAATCAATCAACCTTTGTTCACTCACAAGCCCTAGTTTTCTCCTTCATGGTGTGAGAGTGGCCTCACTCATCATGGCACAAGTATCTATATTGATACTAATATTTATGCTTCATGGGATGGTGTATCAACTTGTCTCATGCTTTATCCCAATAATCATTGAATGTCACAATATTTCTCTAAGGTTCTATTCAAATTATGGCAAGTTATAATACTTGTAGCCTTCCACTATTTGCACGACTCTCTAGCTTCAAGTGGTACACTAAGTATAGGTTAATTAGTATAGATTTAATTGAGGTAGTTTATTGTCCTCAATCAATATTCAGAATATCTTGCAAACATTTTGTCATAGATATGGGCTCCTGTAGGTTATTCATATTCTCTATTTTCTTAGTTTGATCGATATTAGAAGTCTCATGCTCATAACACACACACACACACACACACACACACACACACACACACATATATACAAATATTTATTTAATATTAATCATTAAGATCTATGCATCTAACATAGCTCTCATTCAAATACCATTTTTATCTTTGCGTGTTTTATTCATGAGTTAGAATATTGCATTTCACTTTTTAGTGATGTTTTTATTCATGACTCAACGATATGCATACTAATTTATTCCACATTCTATGAACAATTCCATATTAATAATGAATATGTAAACAATATTCATTTTATATGATAGGTAAAAAATATCAAAATAAATTACAATTACTTTCACATAATCAACATGAAACATTAATCTTATTATAAAAATAGAGGTGTGACATACATCCTTATTTATTCCCCATTCTGGAAACCAAATCTCCTTAAATAATATATAAATAGTATCCATTATAAATTACAAGTGAACAATATCATAATAAATAATAGTCACTTTCACACATAACATTTAAACAAAATAATTGATGAGTAATTAATAATAGATTAGAGTAAATTGATTATTATTCCTTTAAAGCACTCCATACCAATGAAGGCCTTGAATCTTTTGGGAATCAACCAACCATTTAATAAGAAAGAATTTCCAATCACCGGTCCTTACCAATGTTTGTTCTTCTTTTAAAAGAAATAATCTTGCTCAAGGCCACCTCTTTGCCCCTGAGAAATTAGATGGAATTTTTTCGTAATATATATGTTGAGCATTTCTTAAGTGGGTCATGTGTCATGGAATTAAGTTGTAAGCACATAAGTCAAAATGTAGTGAACATAAATGTGTGATGGACCATGCAACGATGAAGAGAGAAAGAACACATTAATCGTTATTATTAATGTAATACTTTTCTAAACAAAACAAAATAATATGTTCTCTCTTGATACAAGAGCCCAATCAGGTCTATTACATCATGACATAAACTTTGACTCGAGACAAAAACCCTAGAGCACTCAATGGGTGCTTAGACCTAGGAACCAAAAACTTTGAGCATGAAACCCATGCTTTAATAAATGAATTTTATTTTACAATAATTTTCTTTTTCTTTTGATAAGTACATAAGAAATACATCATGTCATGAGCCAAATACAATTATGAATACAAATACTAGTTACAACTTTCAATAGGAACTTCGCATGTTACGGACCTTCAATGTCTTATAGGGAAGATTGCTCCTCAACTAAACTCAGCTCTCCTTCTTTTGTACTTCGCATTTCTTCTTATTAAGAGACTTGCTTTAAAATAAAGTGCATGTGTGATGTCTCTCAAAGGAGGTTGAACATCTACTTTATATAGCCTTCCAAGGGCTCTTTAAGCCCGATGTGAGGCCAACTTCAGCAAGCTAGCTAACTTGTTCTTGGGATCACTATAAACATTTTCCTAAAATACAAAATTATTTTCTTTCTTTGATACAAGTGCCCAAATGGGTCTTTACATAATGACAATTACCTTTTGACTCAAGATATTCCTATAGGCATGCAATGGATGCCTAACATATTGACCAAAGACTCAAGCATGAAACCCATGCTTTATAAAAAAATATTTTTACAATTTTCTTTCTTCTTTTGTTCCATATATAATAATTTCATCGTTACATGAGACAAATGACAATTACGAAGACCGAAACTAGTTACATTTCCCAACATACATGAGCATGTTGATTCAACTAAGCCATAGGAGCAACACCAATTATGTTGCCATTTTGAGTTTCTCACTTAGTTTGGGACAAAGTTTCATTTGATACACGATGACAAAAAAAGAACTATGTTTCATGATATATGTTTCATGATGAGATTGTCCAGTCCTCTAAGTGCAGTGAAACAAGATCTCCAAGGGAAACGAAACAAGATCTCTTCAAGATGATGGATCTTCTAGCCTTTTGTGCTCACCAAAGAAACCTATAACACCTCCTGCAATTTTGGACTTGAGGAAACCCTAGGGTACTCGCATGTGTGAACATTAGAATACAAATTACAAACTGAAGAAGCAATTTTTATGTTCTTCGATCCAATCCAAGAAATAATGAAGCTTTGAATGTGTTGTAGCAGCTACAAATAGCCTCCAAAATTCTGCCTTAGCTTCATTTTGGAGCCTCCTTACCAACCATCCTCAACAGCATGTCTTGCACCGTCAATCATATAGGCTTCAGTTGTTTCTCAGTGTCTTGTCAGCATGTGCATGTTATTTTTCTTCACTCCCTTCACAAGTTGTCTTTCCTACTTAGACCATGTGCTAGCCAAGCAACTCCCCAAGAAAATTGCGCAATTATGGAGGGGAACCATCCTTCCCTCCAGAAATTGCACAAATCAGTTGGCCAGCCTGCTAACCTTAAGAATTATGCAAACCAGTCTATCAGGCTTCCCTTAGAAAATTGCGCAATTTTGGAGGGGAACCATCCTTCACTCCAGAAATTGTACAAATCACCTTGGCAGCGTGTTGAGCTCTAGAATTGTGCAAAGAAGTCTGGCAGTCTTCCTCTAGAAAAATACACAATCTGACCCAACACTGCTTCTCAACCCAGGAATTATGCAATTCTGGGAGGTAGTCACCTGTTGACCCCAGAAATTGCACAATCCATATGGGACAGTTAGCCCAGCTCAGCCCAGGAACTGCACAAATTTTCATCCTAGGCTCGCAGACCGCTGCATGTGCCTTCAGGTTGACTGGTTCCCTCCAGGACCAGGCAAAACTGATTTGCATGCATGGATTGTTTTTCCCAAGGCAGTGTGAAAAAGGCATCCCTAGATCTAGGGTTCTATTTTTAGCAGTTGGAGGTTACATGCAAAGCTCATTGTAGAAACCTCTCGCCAAGTGTTGCTTTTTCCTAGATTTGTGGCATGCTCGTCATAACCTCGATCTTATCAAAACTCATTAATCGGAAGTTGCAGATCTCATTCCTCACATCGACCTTGCAGCTCTGACATGCCACATTGCATCCAGGAGTCTTTGGCACTTTCAGGTTAGTTGTTTCAGGGTAAGTATGCTTTTCATGTCTTGCGTTGTGTTTATGTCGCTTTTTGTGTTTCGCTTTGTGTGAGTTTTGTCTGCTTGATTTCAATGAGTGCTTGCTTTCGTTTTGATGTATGTTATCTTGTAGAAGCATCGTTTCATTTTTTCATTCACATCTCGCTGTTATCGCATGCATGACATTTTTGTTGCACCGACGATCGTAGTTGCGGAAACTCGCTTCACACACATGCATGCTTTCCCATTTTTTGAATCCTTCACTTAGTGTTTGCATGCATGATCATTCACTCTTGTTTACACTTAGTATCACCATGCATTCAGACTTTTCATGTTTTCAATTGCCCATCGGCGGGTCTGGGCTACCTTAGCCCAGACCTTGCCTTACCCGGCTAGCATTACACACTTCTGTAAGTGAAGGCTCTTCCTTCCCTCCAGAAATTGTGGAAGTATGGCTCAACACTAACTTCCATGCTTGAATTACGCAATTCTTGGAGGTAGTGCCTTGCTGGCCCCAGAAGCTACACAATGCAGTTTGATAGTTTGCATGTCATTGCTCACTGGAATTGCGCATTGTGTAGTTTCAGTCCTCAATAGGCTAGTCTAGATTGGTTAGCCTCCTGACAACCCAGACTATGCCTTGCACTGTTTTGGCATCAGTCTCCCAGCCTCTCGGTGAAAATTGTGCAATCTTCATGGAAAGTCACACATGTATGTTGCATGTTAGTCCTCCAGTTTGTTTTGGTTTTCGACTGACAGATTGCTTGTCATGATTGTTGCTATGTCTCCAGGTATCACAGGTGTTCGTCTGCCTCTCAACATCATAGGTATGATGGCTTCCAGGAGAGTAGAGTCAAAGGCACTGTTTAGAGCACAATTGGGGATGCAGTCGATCAAGTGTCTATGAACTTGCCTATCTATGAAGACATCAAGTTGTTCATGGACAAGGATATCAAGATAAAATGGTAGTAGCATCATACCGAGCAGCACCATCAGCAGTAGCAGAAGGTAGCACACCTACATGTGAAAAATGCAAGAGGAAGATTGTTGACAACACAGAGGCAGAACAAAGTTGCAAGCTCAAGCAGATCCACTTGTGATGAAAGAAACTTTGGAGACTGAGGTGATGAGGCGACAAAGCAACAGGACAAGAGTATTGTGTGAAGGTAGAGAGAGAGAAACAGAAAAGGAGTTGCAAGTGCTCAAGTGACAACTCAAGGAGTTGCATAGGCAAGAGAAGGAGTTGCAGTAGGAATAGGTACAACAGGAGGCACAACATGCATAGACTAATGAAACTACACCCATACAGATTATGGACCCATCCAGCAGCTAGCATGGAGCAGACAGGATGAGTAGTGTTGTCAATTGCATGCAAAGTTATTCAGGAGCTTGGATTTCATTGTGCACATGCATGCAATCCCACCCATTTGGCACACTCACCGAGGCGAAGACAAGAAGCAAGTCTGATTGGAGCTGAACATGTATTTTGACAAGTTGATGTGCATGGTCACCAGCACACACTCGAAGATAAACACAGACACTATGCATCAGTATGTTGTTGGTCCAGCTGCACTCAAGACGATGATGCGCATGCTATCAAACAAGTTGGACAAAGGAGCCATATCAGTGTACCTGGATGTAACAGAGGCAAGATTTCGCTTTCTGCAGGATGTCACCATTGAGCACACAAACACCATCATGGATGACCAAAGCTTGGCATCAGTTCACCATCGTCAATTATCGTAAGGATGTAGAAGAGTTGGTCTTACCACAACTATCTGAGTCATAGTGATGTCTTGCATGGCTTTCTTAAACCTATTTTGTCTCACATGGGTACATATGCAGATTGTATGTAACGTCTTGTCAAGTGGAAGATCAAGTGTCTATAGTTGAATGTAACAGTCATAGAGTAGTTGAAGAGTCATGAGGGTATATGAACAGTCACAAAGGGGAATGTCAAGGGTCACCCAACCCTTTGCTATATATATAGCCCCTCATAACTCATTGTAGAGGCTTTTGGTCAGCCAAGCTTCCGATAGGAATATCTTAGAGAAAGCTTGGAGAGTATTGTAACGAGCCTTGGCTTCTCCACAGTGAAATGCTAGTATATCTCTTTGGAGGAGTAGGCGGTAGTGAATGTAGCGTTTCGCTTTCAGAACTAGTGGTTGGTCATGGTTGTATTGTATGATCAAAACTTTCACTTATTAATATAACAGAGCCATCACGTTTCATGCATATGTCGTATTGTATTTCAGCTATCTTGTTTACTCTAAATGATATATGTATCTGTTTGCTTATGCATGTGTGTATAGACTCTTTCCGTATACGTATGTATGAATCTTAAGAAAATGTGCTATTGGTTTAACCATCACTTTGGACTGCTAACTTACTTGCCTTCCAATTTGTGATGCATCTTTTCTCATGTGTTCCCTTCATAACTATGTGCTTTCACAGGTTTCCAAGGGGTGCACTCACCTCACCCTCCGTGTGTTAGAATCGCTCATGCACCTTCCTTGACTTGCTGCATATGTCATACCCTTGCTACCAACAGGGACATCTTACAAGCCTCTAAGCGCAACCGTAGTCAAGGCGATACCGTACGACTCATTATTGGGGCTCCTACACCAAACGGTCTGAGGTCTAGTTGGGACTTCTTAACGGGGAGATCCCCTGACATGTTGGTGGGTCTAGCACCATCAACATTCTGGTGCTAGAAGGAGGGCCAAATGAAAAGTTGAGTACTTATCATCTATGTTGAGTCTTTACACATCTATCATGGAGTTTTTTATAGTTCACCCTCCGAAATGTCTATCCAATGGACATATCTTTCACATCGAGAGGGCATTTTGGGATCACTTATCAGAAATCATGTACAATGGTGAAGGTTTAGTGGCTTGGCTTGAGCACTTAGATGACTTCCATGCGCTCATGAAGGGCATGGAAGATTTTAATGAAACAGAGGTCTGTTCGTTGCTCACACACACTTCGCGGCCACCCATTGCAATGGTGTGGCACCCTACCTCATAACTCTTTGCACTCATTCAAGCAGTTCAGTGATCTAATCGAATCTGTTTTCCACCATTTTGATCCTGAAGAACTTGATAAAAAATTGTTAAAACAACAGAAGGCCTCGCACAAATCACCTATGGAGTTTTCGGAGTGCTTCTGTCTATTCATGTTTGAAGCCCTAAAAAGTTAGATGAAAATTAAGTATCTCATGGACAATTTTGAATACTGCCTTATCAAATCTATCAATCCCAAGAAGAATTTCAACCTCAAACCCTACTTAGCATACTTCGGTGATGGAGTTGCACAATCATAGATGGACACTACCATTGTCACAAGTGATTGTCCACCATCCCCTCATGAAATAGATCCACCACCGCAGAGTGATGTGGGAGAATATGCACACACATCTATTTAGCTGTCACCTCCTCCAAACATCATTTCTTTCAATTATCACACAGATTGGGTTGTTAATCCCATGGGTTATCACATGTATTTTGTACCTCAACCTCCACCTTTGTATTCTGATCATCCTCCGAATGACATTGTCTTGTGTTCTTCCATTCTAGACTCTACTCTTGTTGTGAATGAGGATCAAGCTATCAACGTAGTTGGTGTTTCACAACCAACCTGCGCTTTCATTCATGAAGAGTGTGACTAGAAGCTTGAGCATCAAACCTCTGTGAAGGATGACTCCCTTCCTTCCGAGCCTCCTCTGTTCTTCCCTAACATCTTTGACAATTCTTCCACCCTTGATTTCACATGTGTATCTCTATCTACGGATGCACCCATTTTTTATCATTCGTAGGACACACACTGGATGTCAACCCATCATCTAACAATGGAGAGGACCAATCATTCATTAAAAATATACTTGATTTTTCATCTGCCTTTTCTGGAAATGCGAAAGGTGAACATCCTTGCTTGTCATCTACCCCTCTGTGTGATTCATCTAATCATGAGGATGCCGACAAACATCCTGAATTTTCTAATCTTGACTGTCGTGATCTCTCTACTTCTTCATCTAATCACGATATTGATTCAACCGTTGTTAATTTGTCTAAGACACTGGTCTATGATGATCTATCTTTCGACGAAGTTGAAACCCCGTAGGTTGTCGAGGCACTTCAACCCAAGCTAATGGTTATATCAAGTCCTCGTTGTCCTAAGGTTGGTTTCACTTCCGATTAGTAAATTGTTCAAACACCTAAGGCTCCTCATCACTCATCTGTATGAACTAAAGAACAATCTAACACTCAGATTTCACTTCCTCCACTCGAACTACACGATCCCATCACTCATGCATTGGAGGAATCTTACACAGCAAGCACACGTGCGTGACACAAGTTGTCTTTGTTTCTTTTGTTTGCTTGCATGTCACAGTCAAGAGTGTGTGTATGCTTAACATCTGCATGTAGTGTCACACAGTACCATGGTAAGTCCACGGACCACATGTCATGCACTTACATTTACTTATGTTATGTGGACACATTTAAACCCGAAGTGTGTTCGGATTCACTGTTATATCTTTTATGTTTGCTAGTTCGCACAGCTACGTTGTTCATGAACCATGCCTTCAACAATGAGGGTCGACCAATGCGCTGGTGGCTGCATTGGAAGTATCACTTCACGTGACCAAACCCATGCATCGTTAGCTTAGGAGTAGGAGTAGTGTTTGCTTTACCTTGTTTGCTTGCATGCATGTTTGCTTTCTTACCTTGTGTGTTTGCTTTCTTGCTTGTTTGTTTGTTTACTCACTTTGTTTACACATTTACTTCTGCTTTTTGCTTTGTTTGCTTGTTTGCATTCGTAGGTTAGTTTCACATGGACCGTGTGTGACTCTTAAATCAAGAAAGGTAAAGTACAAGAGGACTTGTGTAGTTATCAATACTTGGTTATTTGTCATCTTGCCTTTGTATGAAAAACTTGTTATCTTCATTCCATGATACGCCAACGGAAAATACGTATTGTTCAAAGTGAACCTTGGTGAAAACACGACGCTTGCACTCTAACTAGTGTCACCTACTCTAGTTGGTTTTTTTTGGGTTAATCCTTGTCAGCTCAGTCAAGTAGAGTACGGTGAGGGTGAAACCTTAACAAGAATGTCAGAGGTATATATAAACTACTTCTCGAAAGGAACAACCTCTTCTGCTCTCAATAAGTTGGGATCCCTCTTCCACCTCTGAAATGAATAAATGATATGCACAGTTATGAAAATAAAAATATGGAAAAATTTTGAAAAAATGAAAAATGAATAAGGCGAAAGAAGAGAAAGGCTTCCTATGCAGAGAGGTGATGCAAGTAACTTTGCTGAGGTACTGACCAGGGCTCGTTGGCAGTGGGGCGATGCTTGTGTTCCTGCATGACTCTCTCGGGGTACTGTCCGAGCCTACTGGCAGCGGAGAAACACCAAATATGAAACTAAAACTCTAATGACCATAAAGCTTGTGCACCAATATACCCCTCATCCCCAATCGAAACAACTATGTTGACTTGGCTTGGAACGTGTGTCGACTAACCAAGATATTGGTAGATACTACATCTTACAATCAAGCAAATGTGGAAACTAAGACGAACAGAGAACTAAACAATACTTCCGGAGCTGTTAGACTTGCTTTTCACAAACAAGGTCCATTTAGAGAGCTGGAGTTCTACCAGTGTGTTGCCAAGTGTTGTAGCGGCTACAAACTACCTCCAAAATTTTGCCTTAGCTTCATTTTGGAGCCTCCCTACCAACCATCCTCAACAACATGTCTTGCACCGTCAAGCATATAGGCTTCAATTGTTTCTCAGTGTCTTTTCAGCCTATGCATGTCAATTTTCTTCACTCCCCTCACATACTATCTTCCCAGACTTAGACCATGTGTTGGCCAAGCAGCTCCCCCAGAAAATTACGCAATTCTAGAGGGGAACCGGCCTTCCCTCCAAAAATTGCACAAATCAGTTGGCCAGCCTACTGAGCTCAAGAATTGCGCAAACCAGACTATCAAGCTTCCCTCAGAAAATTATGCAATTCTAGAGGGGAACCATCCTTACCTCCATAAATTGTGCAAATCAGCCTGGCAGCCTGCTGGGCTCCAGAATTGTGCAGAGAAGTCACGCAGTCTTCCTCCAGAAAACTGTGCAATTTGACCCAACACTACTGCTTAGCCCAATAATTCTGCAATTTTGGGAGGCAGTCACTTGTTGACCCTAGAAATTACGCAATCCATCTGGGACAGCTAGCCCAACTTAGCCTAGGAACTGCGCAAATTTTCATCCTAGGCTCGCAGACTGATGCATGTGCCTTCAGGTTGATTAGTTCCTTCCGAGACCGAGCAAAATTGATTTGCATGCATGGACTTCTTTTCCCAAGGTAGCATGCAAAAGGCATCCCTAGATCTAGGGATCTATTTTTAGCAGTTGGAGGTTACATGCAAAGAAAACTCTTGCCAAGTGTCACTTTTTCCTAGATTTGTGGCATGCGCGTCATAACCGCGATCTTACCAAAACTCATCAACTGGACATTGCAAAGCTCATTCCTCACATCAACCTTGTAGCTGTGACATCCCACATTGCATCCAGGAGTCTTTGGCACTTTCATCTTAGTTGTTTTAGGGTAAGTCTACTTTTCATGTCATGCACTGTGTTTCTGTCGATTTTTGTGTTTCGCTTTGTGTGAGTGTTGTTTGTTTGATTTCAATGAGCGCTTGTTGTTTTTTGATGTATGTTAGCTTGTAGAAGCACCATTTCAGTCATTCGCATCTCACTATTGTTGCATGCATAACATTGTTTTTGTACCGACGGTCGTCGTTGCGGCAACTCGCTTCACACACATCCATGCTTTCCCATTTTCTGAATCCTGCACTTATTATTTGCATGCATGATCATTCACTCGTGTTTACACTTAGTATCACCATGCATTTAAACTTCTCATGTTTTCAATCGCCCATCGGCAGTTCTTGGCTACCTTAGCCCAGACCTTGCCTTGCCTAGTTAGCATTACGCATTTTTGGAAGTGAAGGCTCTGCCTTCCCTCCATAAATTGTGCAAGTCTGGCCTAGCACCGACCTCCAGGCTTGCATTGTGCAATTCTTGGAGGCATTGCCTTATTGGCCTCAAAAACTACACAATGCAGTTTGTTGGTTTGCATGCCACTACTCACTAAAATTGCGCATTGCGCAGTTTCAGTCCTCAGCAGGCCAGTCTGGGTTATGCATTGCGCAGTTCCAACAGTCATTCAGCCTCCTGATAGCCCAAACTATGCCTTGCACAGTTTTTGCAGTCAGTCTCCCAGCCTCCCAGTGAAAATTACGCAATCTTCACAGAAAGTCACACAGATATGTTGCATGTCAGTCATCCAGTTTGCTTTGGTTTTCGACGGACAGATTTCTTGTCATGAGCATTTCCATGTCTCTAGTTATCATAGGTGTTTGTCTTCCTCTCAGCAGCACTAGTACAATGGCTTCCAGGAGAGAAAAGTCAAGGACACCGTTCAGAGCACAACTAAGGATGCATTCGATCAAGTGTCTATGAACTTGCCTATCTATGAAGACATCAATTTGTTCATGGACAAGGATATCAAGATGAAATGGAAACAGTGTCATAGCGAGCAGCACCATCAACAGCAGTAGAAGGTAGCACACCTGCATGCGACAAATGCAAGAGGAAGGTTGTTGACAGCACAAAGGCAGAACAAAGTTGCAAGCTCAAGCAGATCCACTTGTGATGAAAGCAACTTTGGAGACTGAGGCTATGAGGTGATGGTGCGACAAGAGGATCACGTGAAGGCAGAGAGAGAGAAACGGAAAAGGAATTGCAGGTTCTCAAGCGACAACTCAAGGAATAATAAGAGTTGCACTGACAAGAGAAGAAGTTGCAATGGAACAGGTACAGCAGGAGGCGCAGCATGCACAGACTGATGAAACTACGCCCATACAGGTTATGGACCCATCCAACAGTTGGCATGGAGAAAATAGGATGAGCATACACAAGATCAAAGATTAGCATAGACACTATGCATCAGTATGTTGCTGGTCCAACTACACTCAAGATGATGATGTGCATGTTATCAAATGAGTTGGACAAAGGAGCCATATCAGTGTACCCAGATGTAACGGAGGTAAGAGTTTGCTTTCAACAAGATGTCACCATTGAGTGCATGAACACAATCACGGACGACCAAAGCTTGGCATCAATTCCCCATTGTCAATCATCGCAAGGATGTCGAAGAGTTGGTCTTACCACAACTATCCGAGACATAGTGATGTCTTGCATGGCTTGCTCAAGCCTATTTTGTCTCACATGGGTACATGTGCAGATTGTATGTAACGTCTTTTCAAGTGGAAGTTCAAGTGTCGATAGTTGAATCCAATAGTCATATAGTAGTTGAAGAGTCATGAGGGTAGATGAACAGTCACAAAGGGGAATGTCAAGGGTCACCCCACCCTTTGCTATATATAGCCCCTCATAGCTCATTGTAGTGGATTTTGGTTAGCCAAGCTTCTGATAGGAGTATCTTAGAGAAATCTTGGAGATTATTGTAATGAGCCTTGGCTTCTCCACAATGTAGAGCTAGTATATCTCTTTGGAGGTGCAAACGGTAGTGATTGTAATGTTCTGCTGTCGGAACTAGCGGTTGGTCATGATTGTATTATATGATCGAAACTTTCACTTCTTAATATAATAGAGCCAGCATGTTTCATGCATATGTCGTATTGTATTTTAGCTATCTCATTTACTCTAAATGATATATGTATTTTTTTGTTTACGCATGTGTGTATAGACTCTTTCTGTATATGTATGTATGAATCTTACGAACATGAGTTGTTCGTTTAACCATAACTTTGGATTGCTAGCTTACTTTCCTTCCAGTTTGTATGCATCTTTACTCATGTTTTTCCTTCTTAACTACATGCTTTCACAGGTTTCCAAGGGGTGCACTCACCTCACCCTCCATGTGTTAGAACCACTCATGCACTTTCCTTGACTTGTTGCATATGTCACACCCTTTCCACCAATAGGGGCGTCTTACTTGCCTCTGCACGCAACCGCGGTCAAGGCGATATTGTACGACCCACTGCTAAGACTCCTACACCAAACGGTCTGAGATCTAGTTGGGACTTCTTACCGGGGAGATCCCCTAACATGTTGGCAGATCTAGTACCAACAACAGAATGAAAAAAAAAAAACAAGAAAATTAATTTTTTAGTTCTCATTGAACTTCAGACAGATGAGATAAAAGGTGAAATAAGAAATTTGATGCAACAAGTTCGTCGGTATCCATTGATAAACTCATTTAATTATCCCATGTATTTGTTTATGATTTATTTATCTCATCCTTTTAAAAAAAACTCTTTATTTTACAGGCATTTTTGGAGGAAAATGATCCTCGAGCTATGACTATGGGGGTCAGCATTGGTAGCGGCATTGATGCTCCACCTATGAGTGAGTCACCGATCATTGAGACCGGTAGACTTGCTCAACCACCCACAACAGGATTATGCACCCCTTGAACAACATACGTCAAGATCGACATATAATGTTGTGGATGTAGAGCATGATTCGATTACTCAATTTGAAGTGAGATTTCTTGGATCTTCCCGTGTTATTGGCATGGGATCACTACCAATCACATTTTTGGTAGATGATGACAATATCTCCCATGAAAATAGAGAAACTTTCATGTATTTAAGAAGTTTTAAATATTAAGTACAACCTAAATGAAATTAATGTATAGTCTGCCATTATATCAAACTTTGTATATCTTTTTGCAGGAAATGATGTATTTTATAGGCGTTTGTATGACCTAACTTTGGAAATATTTGGGCTGACCATTCGCACAAACTAGAAATCCCAAAGTTTTAAGTTAAAAGATGAACTTATTATTAGAATGGTTTGCATGTTCGGTGATGATACCTTTAACAAAAATGCAGTTACCTCAAAGGTAGCCTACATTTAAAATACCTACGAGACCAGTATAGGTCTCAATTAGAAAGGGTCATGTCGCATGAGTGCCCTCCATTAATTCTAGAGATGGAGTGGAGAGCGCTCGTGGCAGAAGCAAATGAAAAGGCACTTTAAAATCAGGGAAGACACCACCAGGACTAAGAAGGTATGAGGCACTTTTAATAATGTATTTATGATGCTTTATCATAATTGCGACATCTATTAAGTTTTTCAATGTTTTAAATATAAAATCCCAGATACTTCTAAAGCCACGAAGGCTAGAATAGCCAAACATGGGCAACATCATCTTGGCTTGGGTGGTTACTTGAAACTGGCCTAAAAAATTGTAAGTATATAAAAAAATAATTTGCATCCAAATTATAAATTGTTAACAATTTTAATTTAATATCATAAAAGAAGAAGAAAATCATGTCCCAATGCAAAATTGTAGGGGTCACAATTCAAAGAGGCTCCCACAGAGGAATACCTAAAGCTTACTTTTAAGTAAGGCTATTAATTTGTGGTTGAATGAAGGGAAGCTTGGAGTCTTCCACCACCCAACCTAACACTCAGGCAAATAAAAGCAACAAATAACATTTATAAATCATTACTTGTACAATCTATTGGTTATTATTTTTTGCCATAAAGTAATTTGCTTGATTGTAAGAAGCGGGCAAGCAATGTAGATACAACACATGAGGCTATTGATGGTGGAGTGCCTGATCTTGAGACTGATGTTCAACTCGGTATTGGAGGTATTTCACGTGTTATAAAAAAAAATAGTATGGAATACCATTAAAAATATTTAAATGCAAATGGTCTATTAATTATAACCTTTCTTGTTTCTACACCAAAGCATGTACAAGATGTGGCCAAAGAAGAGGAGTAACATATGGCCACATCTGAAACTATTTCACTTCCCTACACTACCAAAGCAGGTAAAGAACACTACTACTCTTTTTATTAATAAAACATTTGTAATATTAATAACTATAAATATGAATTTAACATTTCTTTCTTATTGCAATTGATACTCAGCCCCACTTGCAGCAGCGTAGTCATAGGACTAGGTCAGTAGCAAGACATACCCACAACAACTTGAGGGGGCCAAGATCAAGACATCCTTGCTAATTACATATTAAAAAAGAGAAACAAACTCGATAAAAAATTATTGAACTTGTTTATTTAGAGCCCTTTTTTTTAGTACCACATTTTTTACTAAGAGGTTGAATGTCTCATGGTATGTGCACATGTAACTTTAGACTGCCTTAATAAAAAGTTGTGATTTTTCCGTTGTAAAAAATTAGAAGAATTTTGTTTCATATTGTGTAAACACATTTTTTGTGATAAAATTTATTGAGATAAAATATTTTGTGGATGTATGAATGAATGATGACACCCTTAAAGGCATCATGTATTTGTGATTACATAATGGTTTCAACTCATGTTGTAATTAACTCAATTATCCATTTGAAAAGATCATGACTAATGAAAGACAGGCTTCTCATTGAAAACATATTTTTGATGATAAAAAATTTTGAGATGAAATATTTCGTGTCTATGATTAATGAATGAATGAATGAGTGTTATATGTTTCTTTATGTACATGCAAAGCTTGTTTCATATTATGGAAACATATTTTTTATGATAAAATTTAGTGAGATGAAATATTTTGTGGATTTACGAATGAATGAATATTTGTGATTTGTGTTTTTATGTATCTTAATGTCTTGCTTTCAACTATTTCCTATATAGTAGATAGATTGGGTACTAGGGAATTGAGAGTGATGTGGTGGTGGGAGGGGGGGGGGAAGGGGCCATGAGAGATTTCACCTTCACGTGGTTGGCCCTATTCAGTAGAGAATAAATTAGGATTTGGATAAACTTAGAGCAAAACACCCTCAATCCAACAGAGAAACAACAAAGTCAATGTTGACTTCATTGTTGCTTTGTCGAGTGGAGGGAGGTTTGCTCAAAGATTAAACTACTCCAACAATTTATTCTTGAAACCAAAAGGATCTCATTTAGGTATCCATGCACACAAGTCATTTTAATTATTATTTATTTATGCAATTAAATTTAATATTTGGTCTAATTTAATTTAAGTTTGCCACATTGATCTCATGAATATGTGTAGGACAACTAGTTCCAATTCAAATGTTGAAGTGGAACAACTATCTGAAGCTAATAGCTCAAAATGGTAAGGGTTTAGGTGAGACATCAATTTTTTTTTTTTATATTTTTGTTGTATTTCTTGGTCGAGAGGGAGTTACATAAAGGTTTATAAGAAATAACAAACTTTTCCATGAAAAAACTCATGTAGTATTTGTCTTTCTTTGACAATCATGTTTGTATTTGAGTGAAAGACCGTAAATTGTCATTTTTCATGTAGGGTAGTAGTAGAAACTCTTACTCTATTAATTGGGTGTAAGGCACTAGTATGATTTTTCTTCTATTTTATCAATTATTTATCACACCTAACTTCTCCTCCTTCCTTTGTTTTGCGGGTACTTTCATTCGCATATCTAGATTTGAAAGATTAACTAGGGTTGGAGTCACATATGCGAAAAAAACTCATCGAAGTACTACTCAACTTTAGCCCTCCAAGCGCTTGGATACCAAGTGTGTGATTTAGTTTTGTGTTGCATTTGATTTCAAGCAATCATTTCTTTCTACATTGCAAATCTTCTAATACCATAGGTTTTGAGAACAACTAGGGAAAATAAAATTACTTTTATAATGTTTTCTCATCTTATATTGACAATTCTTGTGATATAATGTTTTCTCATCATCATCATTATTATTTTGTGTTCATCATCGAGACAATGTCAATAAAGAAGATCACAATGTAAACAAGAACACCATAAATAGGCTCCAAGCTAGGGCAAAACCCCTCCACATGGGAAAAACCCAAAAACTTCTCTTCTTATAGAAATTAAAGGAAGAATTCCAAGATGTTTGATCAAGACAACTCTCCAAGTGATAGGCCAACCACCCAAATAACAATGTTTCTCTCTATAACTCGGTTTGTTTCTCTTCTCTAGATCAAAATCTGAATAGAGATAGCTTTCTTCCCATATGTGTGAGCTTGTCAAATAAAGAATTGATGCACAAGCCAAATAATTAGACCTTCTTACTTTCCTCACTATCCTTCACCTATTTCTCACTCTGAATTTGCCTCAGACTTATTGAAGAGACTGAATTACTTGTGTGACTCAAAAGAGGTCCAATACCTCTCCTTTTTTTAGAAAACACGAAGATCACAAAGTCAAGAACACAAGATGTAGGCACACAGTGAGGGAAAAACCCTTATGAAGTGGAAAACCTAGTCAACTCTTTCTCTAGTAGATTAAATCAAGTTGAGACACACTTGACCCTTTTGCTAAAGAAATATAATTACTCCAACCACCAAACCAGTTCCTCATGCAATTGCCTTTGCAAACATGGTTCTTTGCTCCTTTTGTTTCAACTTCAAAATTTCGACCCTCCTTCTGCAATAATATTGACCCTCTTGTTTCAAAAATCTTGGCCTTCCTGCTTCAGAAATCTCAACCTTCCTTCTACAATAGTCTTAGCCCTTTATGGAATCATCTTTGCAACAAGGAACTTCGACCTCCCTATAATTGTTTCTATAATTCACATTTTTTGCTTCCTCTCTATAATAGTCTTCTAAGATTCTCAACTTCCTCTCCATTTCTCTGTCCTGTAATAGTTTCTCCTACTTCTTGAAAGAATGCTTCACTTCTCTCTTTCAAATGGTGAAATATCAGGTTATTTATACTTATTGGCCACTGTACATTTGAGCCAACATGAACAATTTGATTTGAAGCTCACTTGTAGGCTTGTAATGAAGGTCGACTTGATTATCTTCTATTTGGAGGCCAGCTTTGAAGGATGAATGGTAATCCTTTTGGGAGAAGGAACTGATTTGGTGGAGGAGATATTTAGACACAAAAACATTTTTCCTTTCTTAGCCTTAAGGAGCCCAAAAAGGGTCTCTTACAAAAATGACTTTGACTTTCACTCAACAAAAATTTTAAAATCCTACAATGGTGGCTTGACCTGTTAACCATTAAACCAAGCATGAAACCTGTGCTTTAATAAGTCAATAAAAATAATTTTATTTTCTTTCTTATTACTCAAATACAGTTATGAAGACTGATAGGAGTATGAGATCAATACAGGGTTACCATATCAACATGAACAAAGTATCAACCATAAGTAGTCAAACTTTCATGCTTAAACTTGAATAATCTTTCATATCCAACTCGAGATATTCTGCTAGGGTTTTTGACATAATCCCTAGATTCCAAAGTCAAATCTTAGGTATTAACAACTTAATAGCAAAAGAAATTCTTTAAGTCCCAGAAACTAGACTCAACACCCACAAAATCAAATATTATACATCCAAGGTTTCAACAATATTCTTTTTAGGATTTCATGACAAACTTTACTAGGTTTTGTTACAAACCCTAAAATTTTGAGGTTTTATGGCAACCCTAAAATATTAGGGTTTTACCAAAGTATTACTAAAAAACCTAAATATTTTTAGACTTACAAACTGTAAGTAACCTAGGGTTCCAATATTATCAACAATATATTATAAGGATCAACAAGTTAGAGTTTTATAATGAACCCTAATAATTTAGGGTTTCCACAAAAATGAACAAATGACAAGAGATATGACAGAGGTAGATTCAATCTAGTGATTGATCTTCCTAACAAGAATCTTTTACAATTCAAAATCCTAAACATAATATAGTTAGTAATACAAGGCAAATTTTAAAATAATTTTAATAAATAAGTTTTTGCAAATAGACACACCTGAAGTTGCTCCTTTCACAAACCTTGTATGGCTTTTCCTTGGAGTTCTCTCTATAATGAATCACAATTTATACCTGCAATACTTAATGACAAGTACAAAAAAGAAAACAATACAATACCAAAAATTGTGAAGTCAATCTAGGGTTCCCTAGGCAATTAAAGTTTCCAGTTACAAACTTTGGAAATCAAAATATCTTTTACAAACCCTGTGACTAGGGTTCTTCATGAGTTACCTAGGGTTTTAACTATTGGATAACAACTACCAATCTTAAATTTACTAAACCTTGAGATGACTCAAATCGTGATCATACATATATTATAAATACATACCTTTGCCTTTTCTTGTTTCATTGAGCTTGTTCCATGGTAATTCCTATTTATTTATATAAATACACATGTCTTATTCACCATTGAGTAGAATTAGACTTCATGAAGGTCATTGTAAGAGGTATTATTTGTCAGCATATCTTTACTAGTACAGAACTTGAAGTTTCCCATCACCGAACAAAGGAGATAGTTCCTTCTTAGAGAATGTAACTTTTTATTTTATGATCATTGAGACTATTGTTATGCTTGCTCCTACATGTCATGATGAGAAAAAATGTCTTCAAGGGGTATAGTGACTTTTATTAATATCATGCCAAGAATTTTGATTGTATACATCCTCCATGTTTGGTTATGTGGTGTACATGTCTTAAGATATTGATTGCTTTCATCAAAACTTATTTGTAAAGGTATTCAAGAGAGACACTTGTACGTTTTATTGGCTCATTGAGTTGTATAGGCTTGAGTTGTGTATACATATATACCAATCTTAACATTGCAACTTTGCATAGAACTTATACTACAAATTTTATCTTCTAAGATGATTGTAGCTAGATGATAGGCCTAATGAGCCTTCACTCTTGGTCTCCTTTATGCTCAAAAATAATGTGGGAAATCTTGGTTCCTATGATTCAATCCTTTTAATATACTTATGCTTAGAAGGTGGTCTTATGTTGACTAATGTCACTTCTTACAGTCTTCAAAATATATTGTGTATATATATGCCTAGAACAAAGGGTCTTTACCACCAAATTTGATGTGACATACTACTGTAATATCAGCGAAATACTTGCTCCAAGATGATGATGTGAAGGAGAGTGATAGATCGTTTTAGAAGTCTTGACCTTGAGTTTCTTTTATGCACATAATGGGTTTCGGTCCTCTTGAAACAACACAAAACTTGAATTTATGAAACAACATATAATTCAGATCTTTGGGACTGATTTAAGAGCACGTCGAGTTTGCTTAGAACTTTGATCTATAGCCCAGGAAGTTCCTTCTAGAAAGAGTTAGTTTTACACCTATTTGGATTCTTCTAATGGAGATTAGACTAGGACCTTCATTTTTTTGCCTTAGGTTACCAAATTATCCTTTCAGTCCTCTAGAACAGAAAATATATTTTTTATTTATGTTAGTGTATGTGCCCAGGATAATTGAGCCTTTTGCCTCGCAAATTCAGTCTGGAGTAGTCCTTTTCCTTGAGATGAAATGATGCCAAAACGATCTTCTTTTTGGCCTCTACTCGTTGTTCAAATCCCTACATCTAATACCATGTTGAGAAATATAGGGCATTATCTGAGTTAGATTATTCAATTTGATTTCTCTTATCTTGACATTTACTTGTGAAATTATATGTTGATTATGTTAGTGTTCCTTTCATCAAATAAATGCCAACATGAAGATCACAAAGACAAGAACACAAGATGTAGGTGCACAAGATCTAGTCTTTCTTATGAATCAAATAAAATTATGAAAATCGAATCTAGTTACATTCTTCAACATCCTTTATATAATCTTGTGGTGGGGTTCAAGTGCCTCTTGTGGGGGCGACTTCATGAACTGGTTGACCACACTCAGGGAAAACATTTTTTCCTTAATAACACTAAGTTATGTTGTATCAACAAGGAACTAGAATAAAACCAACAATCAAATATGTTTTAGTAAATGGTTGTTCTCACATATTGTACTTTTCATCCTTTGACAAGGGACTTTAGTCTTTAATTACTCAACCTCCTTCTACAGCTAACTAACATAGTGACTCAATATTCACTATGCTTTAATATAATTTCCATATAATGTTATTTCCCCATCCAAAAAAAATTCCATGGAGGTATCATCTATATGTAAAATATTTAAGTCTAGTAATCTAACCCCTCACAAAAATATATATATATATATTAATTTCCTAAAATTAAACATTATTAACCACCTATGTAGCATCCTTTCCTTTTTTGCAATGTAATTTTTTAACAAAGGATTACTCAACATCCCTATGTGTCATCTTTTGGATATTTCAAAATAAATATCCTTCCTAATTACCAAATTAAATATTAATATATTAATTTTCACTCCAAAAGTGGGTAATTTTTAAGTGAATTAATATCAACAAGTCCACTTACATTTGCACTAGTTTAAGTAGAATTTGGAAGGATTAGTGTTGGGGAGTAAGGATTACACACCACTAATGTGTGTCCTATATCATAACTATGAAATAAGGACTCCATCCCCTTAATACTCCCATTATTTCCAAGGTGGAGGTATTCAACTCACATATTTTAGAAAGTGGGACTATTTCACTCATTGTCCCATTACATTACTTGTCAACGTTGTCACTGTCAATGTCACAGTGACATTAAAGACCATACTGCATGCATAGGATTATTTTATTTTGTTTAGAAATGTCTTACATTAATAATAATGATTAATGTGTTCTTGCTCTTGTCATCGCTGCATAGTCCATCACACATCTTTGTTCACTACATTTTGACTCATATGCTCACAACTTAATTCCATGAGACATGAACCACATAAGAAGTTCTCGACATATATATATTACAAAAAATTCCATTTAATTTCTCAGGGCCAAAGAGGTGGCCTTGAGTAAGACCATTTATTTTAAAAGAAGAATAAGCATTAGTAAGGACCAGTGATTGGAAATTCTTTCTTATTAAACGATGAGTTAATTCCCAAAGGATTCAGGGCCTTCATTGGTATGGAGCGCTTTAAAGGCATAATAATCACTTTACTCTAAGCTATTATTACTTATTTATCAATGATTTTGTTTAGACATTATTTGTGAAAGTGATCGTTATTTATTATGATATTGTTGACTTATTATTTATAATGGATATTGTTTATATATTGTTTAAGTATAATTGGTTTCTAGAAAGGGGAATAAATAAGGATGTATGTCACACCTCTACTTTTATAATAATAATTAATGTTTCATGCTAATTATGTAAAAGTAATTGTAGTTTAATTTGATATTGTTTACCTTCCATATTTTAAGTCGATGCCGTGCCAAACAAACTGTATAAATAATCGATACCAAGACTCTATGCAAACTTCCATCACATAGCCAAAACAAACTTTACATTGAGATCATATGTATGAAAATTATATATATTATATATATTATATATATATATATATAATATATATATATATATTATATATATATATTATATATATATATTATATAAATGCATACTCCCATCGAATATTCGACGGCAAAAAGTTGGTCGTCAAATACTCGGCGCCTATCAGTGAGTGTACTCGTCAACTAATCAAATCCAAGACTGACGGACAAAACTCTAATTCATTGCATACCTGACATGTAATTGTTGGCCTGCGTGCCCCAAACTAATGGAACGACGCATCTAATATTCAAAATTCTCGTCCAACTAATTCAAATCCCCATCAGTTATCCGACGTGTCTACGTCAAATGGACTTCTCAAGGCCAACGGAAGGGAGGATTAGAGAAATAACACTCATGTCGCACAATTTACCTATACCATCAGTTATCTAACTCCTAAACATCGATCTTTCTCGTCAGACAAACTAGTGATTTGTCAAATATCTGATGACAAACTAATGTGAGACCTATCGGATATTCCATGTGTGGTATGTCGGTTATCCAAAACATTATAGCATCACAAAATGAACTTCAAAACGTTAGGTTTTTAGTGACCATTTCAACCTTTTTGTGTCAGATAATCGACATTTCGACTGCCAAATATTCGACAGGTACTGAACTTTCAACTATTTAATAGAATTCAAGTGACGATTTGATAAACACCAAAGCATTGGATAGTCGATGCTAATAAGTCAGACATCCAACTAATAGCCATCATATTTTGGCCCCATTTGTACTAAGGACAAGGGCACTGCAATGATTGGTTTTGATGGAATGAAAGGCCTCCTGAGCCACCACAATGGAATCATGAATCAATTTTCCAAGGAGGAAACCAAACTTCTCTAAAGAAAGAGAATAAGAGAGAACACACTTTAGTTTGTTAGTCAATACATTAGAGATGACCTTGCAGATGAGGTTACACAAACAAATTGGTCGGTAATCATTAAATGAAAGAGGATTCAAACATTTGGGAATAAGCGCTAAGAATGTAGTATTGATCTCCCTAGTAACCTTCCCAAAGATTCTATCCTCCTCCACAACATTTAGGATATCACTCCCAAACAAATCAAAAAATGCAATATAGAATTTAACGGTCCATCTGTCTAGGCTTCGACTCTTGTCCTTGGTGAAATATTTCAGAACCTCTTTAATCTCATCTAGGGAGACAGGTTCTCCCATCCTAGTAGAATCTTTCCTAGAAAATAGTTGAGGTAAGTGTTGTATTACCTTGAGTTGAGCTTGGATCGAATTGTCTCCTGGATCCTTGAAAGGCTAAGATAAATGGGCCCTAGCAGCCTTCTCCAAATCACACTAGGAGCAGTACTAATTGCCTTTAGTATCCTAGATGTCCTAGATTACATTTTTGTTTCTCTAATGGGAGGAAAGGATAGGGAAAATTTTTGTATTCCCATTGCCTTCCTTAATCCAGATTTCCCTACTCTTCAAAGCCCATTAATCCTCCTCTAGTCTAACAAGGTAGGCATTCCTTTCAGCTAGGGAACAACGTTTACTTTTTATAACTTCCAAAAAACATTCATTGAAAATATTATAGATAAACATTCCCAACCCTTTTTTTCTTTTGAGTTAATAAATTATGAAGATCAATGATTGTATCACTATTTTAAAATTGAGACCTAATCATGAAAATTAGTGATTGTACAACTATTGTAAAATTGAAACCTAGTATGTGCATAGGTAATGCATTTTAAGTGGAAGAATTTTGCATCTTTCAATTTCTTAGTACCAAAAATATTACATCTTATTGATTCTTAGGGTGTTTTAGTTATTGTCTAACTACAAATTTCACTACATATTTCATTAGAGTTTATTCTTATTTTGTCAATGTGATTCTTCTTCTTTAACCTAGCTATGATAATCTTAAAATTATGAGCATTATTTTTGGTATTTCACAACTAATAATCAAACCCACTTAAATATAACTTCTAGTTATAATTCATACATACTTATTGACCCATCATGACACCATTCATGAAGCTTTGAACAAATAAAGCCATTTCATTAAAGAGAAATGAATACACTTTTCTATGTCACTTTAAGCTTTGGTTTCACTATCCTTACTATTCACTTTAGACTGACTTGGACTCATTGGCATTGTAGTTTTACCTTGGTAAGGGTAGGTTGTGTCTTTATTCTAGTGCCCCCTTTATAGGTTGTTGTTTTAGCAAGCCCCTCCCCTCTCTCAATTGGGTTCCTCACTCTCAAACAATTCCTTCACTATCTCAACTTCGTGATGTGGCTATGGTTTGGTTTTGCATGGCTCCATCTCTTACATAGTGGATTTTTTTTGTGTGACTTAAGTTTTATGGCTGTCTATAGTCCACTCCTTCATCCCATCATGAAACCATGAATTCCCTCCCTTGTGATTTTTGCAGTCGTAAAGGTACCCACAAGTGCTCATGTCTTTGGTCCTCTGCCTCTAGGCAAGTTACCTCCTCGAGTTACCAGGGCTTAGAAAGATGTAATTCATGTAGCCATGGTTTATTAGCATTGAATTTTTTAGGAGATCAAATGAGAAATTGAGAACGTGAAGAAAAAGGTTAAATTGAAATGATAACAACACCCCTAGGAGTAGGTGGAAACTAAATTTAAATAGTTGATTTAAATGGAAATGATAGCATCACCCCTAGGGTAGGTGGAGGCTAAATTTAAAGAATTGACTTATGACCATGGTTTCTCTCGAACCATGGACAACAAAATTTCCAAACTTACTTAGCTTATTGGCCCAACAAGTTCTTCATTGCTCAAATAATTGAGGAACATGGTGATTCTCATTTAATCATTTGGGATCAGCTTCATTGAAAGGAGCCAAAGTTTGATTCTTTGTAAGTAAATTTTCAACATGGAATTTTCTAAGGTCTCTCTTAACAACCCACCAATGTTCCTTTGTGTAACATTCTAATTTGGACTACATGTATGGAGCCTGTCCATCCAATCCCACTTTGGTGGATGACGAACACATGTAGCATAACAACATGAAAGTTGAACCAAATTAGGAATATGGTATTTTGCTTAGCTTATTCAAGCTTTGCACTACCATTGTTGAGGAAGGGCATCATGTGTAATTGGAAATGTTCATGTAATACAAGCTTGGGAGGATTGATCCATGTTCCCCTCAACCGTCATTTTATTCTTTTGTTAGTACTAGGGTGATACATGCAATTTATGTTTCTATGTGAGATCTTGGGTGGTATCTTTGCAAAGCACTTCATGGGAAGGAATCCATTTGTTTTCATCATGAAGTTTGTGTTGAAAATATGTTGGCATTTATGTCAAAGGAGTGGCACAGTTCAGGTGGTTGAAAGCATATTGGTCAAAGTGTAGAGAATTTAGAGTCATTTTGAGTATATAAGAATAGATCATATGTTCATGTAAGTGGCCTAGATGGGTAGACCTTAGAAAGTGATTTCAAACGATATATTGAAGTCTAAAATAAGATTCTTGGATCAAAATATATGGACACTCAAAGTTATGAGGGTAAAAGTCTAAATTTTGTTGTTTTTGGACAAGGATCCACAACTGAGTAAGCATACATGTGGAAAGAAAAACCACGTGGTCACGTAGGTGAACCAGTCACAAGCTCAGGAGGTACATTTCATGTCCCAAACGGGACATGTAATCCTACGGAATAAATCTTGAAAGTTTCAAATTCAGGCACGAGTTTAAATCTTCGAGGTGATGCAATGTTATGAGCACATGGCTGGACAAGAATGATTATTAACGGAGGGAGGAACCCACTTGAAACGTCACATTGGTGGTCAATCCCCAAGGGGATTTGAGGGAGATCAAAGTCTTATTTCCAAGGAGACAACAAATTTTTCGTTGGCTGCCATCGTATTTCTCATCTAACCTATTTATTTTTATAAAGAAACCAGTGAAAAAAAAAACAAGTTCGGGGGCCCCTTTCAACATACTAATGACATGGAGCCTTGAAAACACATGGACTAACCGAAGGAGGACACATGGAATAATTTGATTAGACAAATAATACACAATGGCAACATGACATCAACATGATGTGGCACTCATAGGGACGTAACACGTGGCATGCAGATTTGGCGTTTTTTGGTGGCCAAGTAGGCCAAAAAATAAGTGACCCATGGCACCACTTAGCAAGCTACATGTGACCTCCTTGCATAGGTGGAAAATAGGTCAGCATTTTCACATCACCCCAGTCCCCATAATTCTCGGCACCTTGGTGATTTTTGAATGAACTCACTTTAAAATCTTCAGGCTGACGAGACATTGGAACACATTGGTGTACAGGTGGAAAGATTTAGAGGATTCACAGGTTGGCACATCATCATGGTAGATGAACCCTAATGAGATTCAAGGGTGCACAAAATTTAAATGCCTAGGAGACAACGTCGAGACATGGTGGAATACGAGCTAGTAGTAACAGGTCATCCTGATGATTTGGTGATTGGTATGTGTGTACAGTGTGTGGCCCCATCGAGACACGTAACCCCAACAGATAGATCCTGGAAGAATATGAAGGTGCTCCATTATGTTTGTTAGGGAAATAGGATTGGGGGCTAAAGTGCTCGCTCTAGGAAATGGTTATGTGTGTAGTGTCATGTGACTGAGGACACAAGTATAATTATGAATGGGTGACAACTTTGGCCATTTTGTGCTAAATTTGGTGGTTTTGCACCAAGACTATAAGTTCACTAAAACTGGAATAAAATCGCATGAACAAGTTGGTAGCTAGTTGGCGGCATGGGTAGACTTAGCAGAGTATTTGGCAGTTTAGAAAAATCTGGAAGTTCGCCAGATTTAGAACAACAGATAAAGCCTCAATTAAACTCTGCAAAAATTTTAGAATTGAATAAATTAGCAATTTAACTCAGTTTTGCATGTTAGGATAGCAAATCGGATCTTGAAGACAACTTAAACACATTAAGAAGACTTAATAAAAGTGGAACATAAGTGGAAAATATGAATTCATGCAAGATAAAAAGTCAAACTTAACTAAAGATCTAAATTTAAAATTTTTGGTGCTAAATTGAATTAGCAAGAAGGTTGTTGATGTTGTTGTTGGTGTGTTAGGTGAATCGATCAGTGATCAAATATTGTTGAAGGTGAATTTTTGGTGATTAGGGTGTGTGATTGAGGAGAGATTTATTTGTATTATGAAAGAGAGTGGTCTTCACGAGTTGAGTTTGAAAATGGAATAAAAGATGAATCAAGGAGGTTGACCAAGTGGCAGCTTGCAAATCAAGGGTTGTATATCCTTCCAGTAGTGGTTGGTAAAAATTCATGGGTTGGAGCTCCTTCAATAGAGATTGATAATCAGGGGTAGTAAATTCTTTTAGTGGTAGCTGATAAACTATAGACAATAGTTCCTTTAAATGGTAGCTGATAAATTAGGGAGTAGTAGTGTAACACCCTCCTCCCACATTTACCCAAGCTAAGCGGCCTACCGGGGTAAACATGTGACGAAGAGTTACTATGATATGATTTAAATTCCAAAGTACAGTTAAGGAAGTGGAATCGATAAACCAAAACCAAACTGACCTTCCTCGAAAGCTACAGGTTCCCCAGGGACTAACCAACCATTCCAGGTGCCCAACCCCTAAGTTAACTTTCCTTTTAACTGAACTAAACCCCCATTCTCTCCCATGAAAATCCCTCCATGTGAATGTAACCCTCCAGTTGCTCCCACAACAAGGCCTCCGTGCGGCTGTAAACTCTTTCACCTAGTTCTTTGCCAGCGACTGCGAGATTTAAGCCATTTTTCAAGCTAGTCTCCAGGCCACTGCCCATAACTTCATGAATCTTTCTAGAACAACGAATGACACCAGGACCAATCCTTTCAAACAAAAATTAGACAATAACTTGACCTAACCAATCCTATCCATGGTAGACATTTTATCAAACATATCATGAACATGTAATCTACAAGTCATAATTACACTTATGAACATAGGGGTCTCATACTTATCTAAGAATCATCAATAAGGTATGATGTCCTCTCACAATAAATACATTATCATCTATTAGGTCATACATTCATTAAAATTTCATCTACTAACCAAAACATGATGAGATCCATAACTCAAGACTGTCATAAAACCATGCGTGTAACCAACATATAACCAGATAAACAACAATACTAAAACAACCATCATATCCACATAATAACAAGTACATTTACACATAGAACACAAGAGGAAAATAACTCTTATTAACATATGAAAATCCAACCAAGTTAGGGACTTCCACGTACCACCTGACCATAGATTGGGTTAAACCAAATCTGTCATGCCCCCAAGCCTATGGTAGTCTTCCAACCGTGCCAGCGAGGTGCGGCACCACCCCACACTTTCTTTTTAACAATACTTATGTGTGCGGACTACGCCTAATTCACAACCGATACTTAGTTTGTTCTTCGCAACCAAGTAAAATGCATTTATCCTTTATACTTAATGAAAGCCCATACTCATTCATTATCCATCGCAATTATAAAACAGCAAGAACAACAATTGCACAAGTATAAAGGGGAGGGGCAACTCCCCGTAACGTGAGTCTGCCCAACCGTTTATTAAGAATATCAGTTTTTACATACAAGTGTGCCTGGCAGAATCCAAGGCCAACACTTAACCAAATTTACAATATGAGGCAACCTGCCTTTTACAACATCTCTTGCATCTCTTGCACAAAGGATGGTGCTTACCCGAGCCACCAAGAATCCTTGCCAAGTCTTACACCAAGAACCACACCGTAGAATTCACCCCGGGCACACTTGCCCCACCTTCGACCTTCCACAAGTCTTTACCAAGTATGCAACCTCCTTGGAGCAATGCGCATAAAGAATGCGCAGCTCCCTATAGTCCTTGCGCACTTCTATCTTGTACGAAGATTTCAGAGTGAATTGCGTTGATGATTGATTGTCCAAATGTCCAAATGATCTCACATATATATATGCTTCTCATCTTGGTTGAGTGTGGGCGGCAACCCCTTGGCCGACCCCCAAAATGGTGGCTTGCACGCATCAACAATGCCCTGGAAGCTCGTCGGCTAACCCACATGAATGCCCATGCTCCACTGGGTATAAATCCTCCTTGCTTCCTCACTCATCTTCTATGTGTCGCAAGTTTGTCATTCTGTCCGCGCCACTGTCGCGCGCACCAGGCTTGCCTGCCCGCGCTTGTCGCGCCCATCAGTCTGCCCGTCCGCGCCATCAGCGCACCCACCAGGCTTGCTCGCCCGCGCTAATGTGTGTGCGCCCGCCTGGTGGTTCGCCCGCGCGCTCTACTTGTGCGCCCAGCTCGCCGTCACATAACGCCCAACTCGCCGTCGCATAACGCCAACGCGCCCGCGTGCCCGGTCGCCCGGCGCTCGCCCGCCCGAGCGCCCGTCGCACAAATCCCAGGGAGGTACATCCTCCTCCACCTGAAGTCATTGTCGTCCTCGACAACATCCCAACTCCAAGTATCATCCATGATGTCCATGATCATCGACCACCTGCTACAATCTCTCCATGCTGCTCTCCATCGTGAAAGGCTGATCCTTTCAACATCAAGCTACATGTTCTCTGCAACAAAGTGTCCACTCCATCATGTACACCATCTCAATTATGTGCAAACTACCCATGATATATCAACAAGTGTTTAACACATCAAGATCATGTGTCAACATCTCATCGACTATCAAGTGTCCAATGTGAACACTTCATCCATGTGAGTTCCCCCCATGTAGTCTCTCTGCCAAGTGTAGACCTCATAGCTCCATCTCTCTACACATTGGTACCCCCCATGACTCGAACTAGTTGGGTAGCTAATCCAACCATGCACCCAAACCACAAGAATGCACATCCTTATGTCACCATCATCCCTTCCCTGACTTCTTGCTACATCTCGGACTCATCAAGAATCTCCCATGCTCAGGTCCATGGAAACTCCATCCCATCTGCAACATGATCAAGCCATGGTCTAGTTACACAAGAGTGTACAACCTCTCCACTAGTTCATACATCTTCATGTCATAACAGCATCTGCACAACATCCATTGCTTCGGCATACTCCCATAGAATGTCATGAGAGACATCTCTACTCATGCACCCACAAAATGTCCCTACATAACTGTCATGCTCCATATCTCCAACCTGATGTCCATGACACTAGTTGTCCATGTAATCCACCCAAGTAGGCTCATCACAACCATCGGTCATCCCTATCCAAGCTTCCATCTTCGGTTTAGTGAACTCGGTCACCAACCATCTCATCATGTCATGAGTTTCCTTCATCGTAGCTCCTCCACCTAAGTGTCCACCAAGACTATGAGAAGTCCACCCAAAACATCATCATCACATGAGTCTCTTCATCATAGCTCCTCCACCAAAGTGTCCATCAAGACTTGCTCTTGGTCTCGGCCATGAGAAGTCCACTCAAGCCTGCAATTTGTCATAAAGAAGCCTCCTTTCAAGGCCCCTTGTAGAGTTGGTGTGGTTCCTCCCTATCAAGGCCTCCACACCAACCTATCTCCAAGGTCATCTATAGAGAAAGGAGGGCCAGGAAGTTCCCTCCCTGACTCTCATCCACCCATGTGTCAGATTGATGTTGTGTCCTCAAGTATGTATGCACAGCCTCAATCTCCTCACATGTGCACCCAAGCTCCTTGAGCTTGTCCTTTGTCAACTGATAGTCATATATGCCCATAGCATACCTGCAAAAGTCCACTATGCCAGTAGGATCTCTACCCTCATAATCCTCATCAACCACTGCCTTTGAAGTAGTACTAGGACTCCCTTCTTTTGCAACTCCATTGTGAAGATCATTAGTAGAAGATGTCTCTGTCAAGTGTCTCAAGGCTCGTGAGACTGCCTTCTCACTTGCCTCATTCTTCTTAGTTCTAGCAACGAAGTCAAACAGCTTCCCTTCCTTCATTGTTTGGACCATGCTCCCATGTCCTCTTTGCTCCACATCCTCATGCTTCACATTCGCATCTTTGGGATACAAAACCATAGAATTCATCCTTGGCCTATAACCCAAGCAACTCCTTCTATTCATCGACACCATCATGGTTCTTCCTTCAGCTGTGATCAAGAGAATGTCTCGGTCCACCATCGGTATGTCTTATGCAAGCTTCATGAAGTCTTGCCCTAGCACCATAGAATAGTCATCCATGTCCACAATCCTCAAGTCCAACTTTTCAAACCACGATCCCACTCTCACTTGAGTGTCCTTCATAACACCATAAACAGCTTTCATGGTAGAGTTGACTGCTTTGAAAGCACTCAATTCCCTCTCCATCTCTTCTTTCTTCCCAAAAGACTTTGCTGCCTTCCTACTCAAGAAGCTATGTGTAGCCCCCGTATCAACCAAAGATGCAAGTCTCTTGCCCTTCACGGTCACCTGCACAAAACTCAGCTTCAAGGAATCACCTCCTTCTGTCCGCTTTTTCTTATGTCTTATATCAGCAACCTTCTTCAAGAATTCGGCCTCAGAAGGGTCAATTGGTTCATGCTCCAACTTGACTTCCCTATTAAGGTACTTCACTTCCCTACTTGGCTCATTCTGGCAACCCGATCCTGGTCTAGCTTGATCTCCTCCAAGCTTGCCCTTCATCGACCTCTGCTCAAGTGCACCAACCAAGTGTCCATTGACTACTCTCATAGAACTAAGCTCCCACACATCCTCTGGATTGTCACGGTAGTAAGTCCCCAGCCTGTCAATGTAATCAAGCTCCTCTTGATCAATCACAACGATCTTCTTCCCAAGAAGCTTTCCTTTCATCTCTTCCTCAATCAGCTTGATTTCGGCCTCCAACTTGGCACTTTCCTTCCTTAAACGGGCTCTTTCATCAAAGAGCTCTTGAAGACCAAGCCCATTTTGTTGGATCTCCTTATCAAGTTCCATGAGTTCAGCATCTGTCGTACTTCCGCATTGGTTCGACTCACCTATCATAGGTTCATCAACCATCTTGCCTTTCAATCTTTCACCCGGCCCCTGCATAATGAACCAGTCCTTGTTTCACTTGAGTGTGAAACCACTTCCTTCACCTGCAAGTACCCGTCGTTTCTTCTTCATAAGCTTTCCCAAGCTCTGATACCAACTGTCACGCCCCCAAGCCTACGGTAGTCTTCCAACCGTGCCGGCGAGGTGCGGCACCACCCCACACTTTCTTTTTAACAATACTTATGTGTGCGGACTACGCCTAATTCACAACCGATACTTAGTTTGTTCTTCGCAACCAAGTAAAATGCATTTTATACTTAATGAAAGCCCATACTCATTCATTATCCATCGCAATTATAAAACAGCAAGAACAACAATTGCACAAGTATAAAGGGGAGGGGCAACTCCACGTAACGTGAGTCTGCCCAACCGTTTATTAAGAATATCAGTTTTTACATACAAGTGTGCCTGGCAGAATCCAAGGCCAACACTTAACCAAATTTACAGTATGAGGCAACCTTCCTTTTACAACATCTTGTGCATCTCTTGCACAAAGGATGGTGCTCACCTGAGCCACCAAGAATCCTTGCCAAGTCTTACACCAAGAACCACACCGTAGAATTCACCCCGGGCACACTTGCCCCACCTTCGATCTTCCACAAGTCTTTACCAAGTATGCAACTTCCTTGGAGCAATGCGCATAAAGAATGCGCAGCTCCCTATAGTCCTTGCGCACTTCTATCTTGTACGAAGATTTCAGAGTGAATTGCGTTGATGATTGATTGTCCAAATGTCCAAATGATCTCACACATATATATGCTTCTCATCTTGGTTGAGTGTGGGAGGCAGCCCCTTGGCCGACCCCCAAAATGGTGGCTTGCACGCATCAACAATGCCCCGGAAGCTCGTCGGCTAACCCACATGAACGCCCACGCTCCACTGGGTATAAATCCTCCTTGCTTCCTCGCTCATCTGCTATGTGTCGCAAGTTTGTCATTCTGTCCGCGCCACTGTCGTGCGCACCAGGCTTGCCTGCCCGTGCTTGTCGTGCCCATCAGCTTGCCCGTCCGCGCCATCCGCGTGCCCACCAGGCTTGCTCGCCCGTGCTAATGTGTGTGCGCCCGCCCGGTGGTTTGCCCGCGCGCTCTACTTGTCCGCCCAGCTCGCCGTCGCATAACGCCCAACTCGTCGTCGCATAACGCCAACGCGCCCGCGCGCCCGGTCGCCCGCGCTCGCCCGCCCGGGCGCCCGTCGCACAAATCCCAGGGTGGTACAAAATATTTCCTTCAGTCAATCGTCCTTGTGCCATATTCCAAACATGAATGTGGGATCTCATGGAATTAAACCAAGAAAACAAATCAAGGCTTCCATAGTCCAAACCACCTTAACCCTCAACCAATGATTCCACCTCACGACCAGACATCACTAACCATCACCAAATCAGTCTCTATCCAAGCTATCTAGGACTCTAGAGCATTTATTCCAACCTGATTTCCAGGACTAGTAACTTAACCCAAAACTGTCGTTGGGCTCCAGATATTTTTTCCAACCAAGGCTTCCAGGACTCGTAACTCAAACCAGCAAGGGCTCCATATCATTTTTCCAACCAAGGCTTCCAAGACTAGTAACTCAACCCAAGTTGTTATAGGGATTCCAAAGCGTTTGTCCAACCAAGGCTCTAGGAACTAATAACTCAACCCACAACCATAAGGAACATGAGCACCAACCAGAAAACAAAAGGTAAAACCCACAACACCATGGCTATCCAGGAAATGGCAAGGCTAGGCAAAACAACTGTCAATCTAGGCAATCCTCCATGCCAATGCCAAATCATAACCAAATAACCACATGCATGTGCCATCCATGTCAAAACTAGCAAGGAAATCATACTTGCAACTCGGTACCTGCAAGCAAAACCCATTGTAGGTTTTTATCATGATGCTCCCTTATGCTTTCTGCTCTTCCTTTTCCTTCTTGATCCAAATCCAAATTATGCCAAAAATCCTCCAAGAGTGCTCCAAGAAACTCTAAGTGTGTAAGAGTATGACAGAGAGAGAATGAAAGAGAGCTCCAAGATAAAGCTGACAAGAGGTTGTGAGCTAATTCTCGTAAGCCTTTTTATCATTGAGGCCTCTATTTTCTTCAATTTCTTTATTTTTCCTTCAATTTCCTCCTCACATGCAACCTGTGACATTTCATCTTCCTTTTCTCCTATTTTCCAATATTTTCATAAATAAAATGCCAATAAATGCCTCATGCCTTTCCAAAGCCTTTTCCATTGCCTTTTCCAATTTCCATAGACATTAATTAATCACAAGAGATCCCCGTCATTATGTTTTTTCCCAACCTTCAACTTGGAATATGTGTCCCTTGACTTTAGTCTTATTTTTTCCTTTATTAACATTATTACATGGATTTTTAACCCGGGGTTGTTACAAACCCCTCCCCCTTAGGGGAACACTGTCATCGGTGTTCAATGACACCTACAACTAGAGAGGCTACTAAAAACCAAACATACTACCCATGGAGCTTTATAACTTAGCTCATTGCAGTATTTACAAGGAATAACTTGCTAAAAAGCAACCAACATGACAACCATACCACTTATTGGAGCTTTATAACACAACTCATTGCGGTATTTACAATGACAACCATATATAAATATGTACATATACCAAAACTCATTTTTCTTCACCGATAAACAATGAAGGATACATAGCCTGCATCTGATAAGTCATCTCCCATATAGCTTCATCAGGCCCAAAGTGCTTCCACTGCACTTTGACCTGCTTGATTGCTCGGTTATGGAGCATGATCGTCTTTCTATGAAAAATGCATTGAGGTTCCAGCTAGGATTCTCCTCCTAGTTCCACCTGCAATACAGACCATTCAATCACATGATCAACATATTTAACATACTTCTTAAGTAATGGCACATGGAAAACATCATGGACTTTCACTATCGGAGGCAATTCTGTAGGCCACTATTCCAATCCTCTCAAGGATCTCGAAAGGCTCGTAATACTAAGGTGACAACTTCGCACATGACCCAATCCTCAAGGATATTTTCTTGGGCTTGATGCACAAATACACATGTTCCCCAACCTTAAACTCCTTAAACACCTTATGTTGATCTGCATAACTCTTTTGTCTATCCTATGTCACGTTTAGATTATGTTTGATAGCATGCATTTCCTGTTCCATCTATGCCAACATGTACAATCTTATTAATACCCTATTCACTGGATCACTCCAATTGATAGGAGTATTACAACTTCGCCCATAGAGTGCCTCAAATAGACTCATCATCAGTGACTTTTGACAACCATTGTTGTAAGAAAACTCAACCAGTGGAAGATACTCTTCCCACTTTTGTTGTTTATGCATAACATACATTCTCAACATGTCCTCCGGAATCATGTTGACCGTCTCAATATGTCCATCTATTTGCAGATGATAAGTTGTGTTGAATGCCAACTCTGTACCCAAACCTGCAAATAACTCTTTCCAAAACCTGGAAGTGAACTTAGAATCTTTATCTGACACAATATTCTTCGAAACACCATGCAACTTCACTATATATCTGATGAGAACATATGCTACATCACTAGCTGAATAAGTAGACTTCACTGGAATAAAGTGTGTTACATTTATCAACCTATCAACCACAACCATAATAGAATCATGTTGTCTAGATGTCCTTGGAAAACCTGTAATGAAATCCATGGAAATGACCTCCCATTTCCACTCTATAATTGGAATCGACTGTAGTGAACCACCTGGATGCTTGCACTCTACTTTTACCTGTTGAAAATCCAAACATCTAGTCACAAACTCTACCGCATCCCTCTTCAAATTCAACCAATAATAGAACTTCTTCACCACTATCAATGTCTTCTTTTATCCTAGATCGCTTGAATATGACTTAGCAAGACATTCCCTTAAGATAAGCTTCTTGAGCTCACTTTTGTCCGACACATATATCTTGTCCCTAAATCTAACCAAACCATCTGATGTGAGACAATATTCCACATCCTGATCACCTGTATCCTACTGTAACCTATGCCTAAGCTCCTTATACCCGTCATCCTGTTGTCCTGCCTGCAAGATTCGATCCTATAGATCTATCTAGTATGAACTCATAACTGCAATTTGATTTACTTGTACTCTTATGCTAAGAGCATCTGCAACCCTATTCATTTTCCCTTTAATATACCTGATCTCGAAGTTAAACTCAATGATCATGGCCAACCATCTAGATTGCATGGCATTTAGATTTGGTTGGGCAAATAAGTATCTCAATCCATTGTGATCACTCATCAATACAAACCTCCTGCCAAGAAGATAGTGCCTCCACATCTTCAATGCATGGACGATCACTACCAACTCAAGGTCACGCATCACATAATTATGCTCGTGCTCATTCCATTTCCTTGATTCATAGCACACTATCTATGCTTCCTTCATCAAGACTCCACCAAGTCCTATCTTGCAAGCATCTATACACACCACAAACTCTTTGTCCAAATCTACGATCTTTAGAACTAGTGCGTTTGTAAGCAACTACTTCAACTGCTCAAAAGTAGTTGTACATTCTTCTGTCCATTCAAATTTCTTACCTTTTCATTGTAAGGATATAATAAGATAAGAAATATGTGATAAGTTCTTCATGAACCTCCTATAATAACTTGCTAACCCCGTGAATGATCTAACCTCATCCACGTTCCTAGGAGCTACCCATTCCATGAGAGCTTTTATCTTTTATGGATCTAATATTATGCCTTCCTTAGAAACAACATGTCCCAAGTAGTGTACCTTTGTATGAAAGAAAACATGTTTACTAAGCTTGGCATACAACTTATTCTCTCTTAGCAATCTCAATATTGTTGCTAAGTGTTCAGCATGATCTTCCTCATTCTTAGAATATATCAATATATCATTAATGAATATTATCACAAACTTGTCCAAATAAGGACGCAACACACTATTGATCAAGAACATAAAAGTAGCTAGAGCAATATTCAAACCAAATGGAACTACAACAAACTCATAATGCCCATACCTAGTCCGAAAATAATTCTTGTATATGTCATTCTCTTTGATGGTACCTCATGTTAGCCTGATCTCAAATCAATCTTCGAGAACGTTGTTGCTCCCTTCAACTGATCAAACAAGTCATCAATCCTTGAAAAAGGGTACCTGTTCTTAATCATTACCTTGTTCAACTGACTATAATCAATGCATAACCTAAGAGTACCATCCTTCTTCTTCACAAGCAATACTAGTGCACCCCAAGGTGACACACTTGGCCTAATGTATCCTTTGTCAAGCATTTCCTTTAATTGCAACTTCAGTTCCACCAATTCTAGAATGCTCATTCTATACGGTGCCTTCCATGTTGTTGCTGCTCCTGGAACCAACTGAATAGAAAAGTCCACTTCCTTGTGAGGCGGAAAATCTGAAATCTCTACTGGAAATACATCCTAGAACTGTTGCAAAACCATATACTTCTTCAAGGTGTCTGCATCCTCAACTTGCTTACCTTTGTCACTAGAAATATGTACTACAAATAATACACATCCTTTTCTACAACTACACTTTGCGTGCATAGCTATAACCATTCTGACTAATGTTGCCTTTTTCTTACCCTGCAAGATTCTTTGTTCTCCATTGTCATGCAATCATTCAATGACCTTCTCATAACAATCCACCTTTGTCCTATAAAGATACAACGAGTCCATACCCAACAACATACTCTATGATCCCAATGGAAGCATAACATTCAACTCAAATGCATAGACTCTTACCCAGTGATGAACTATTTTCTTTGTACCTGTAGCCAACTACACTAACCAAGATTCTGCATGTACTTCTTTATTCAAATAACACTTATCCACCAGTTTAGAGTTAACATAACTATAATTAGATGTGGGTTCAATCAAAATAGAAATAACTTAATCACGAAGCTTACCATCCATCTCGATAATAAATACATGATGATCAACATGCCTGTTATCCAATGCTGCATAAATCCGTGGAATGCTTTGTCCAACATTCCCCATTGTCTGTGCTTCTTGAGCACTATAAACATGTGGTTTGCCACCCTGATTCTGTGGACAAACTCTCCTACGATGTTGTCCTCCATAAGTCCAACATTGTAAGGGTTTCCTGCCATTACCTTTGTTCTACTCAGACCAAAATCTTTGTCCTCTATCAAATGCATTGAACTTCTTAGGTGGTGTTGCACTATCTTTGTTACCTATGTCCTAAGGTCTAGTTTACTTCCTATCCCATTTTCCTTTATTTTTATCGTTATCTTTCCAATCCTGATTAGTCTTAGATCCACGCTTTGATTTCTCATAAAAATGCTTTAGCTTTCTGATGGATTCCTCAGCAATCTAAGTTCATTAAACTCAATCATGTCTTTGAATGCTACGAGCAACCCACTGATGAATCTCTGAATCTTCGCTTTCTCCTCCTTAAGATAAGGCACATACCTCAATGAATCCAAGAATATGCTAGCATACTCCTCATCGCTCATGGATCCCATCTTCAACCCATAGAATTATTTTTCCCTATCATCATAATATCTCTTTGATAAATACTACTTCCTGAAAAGTCTCTCGAACTCACTCCAAGTCAACTCCTCTTCTTGAATGCCCCTGACAATATTTACATGTTCCCACCAAATGTATGCTTTATGTTTAAGATTGAACGTAGTTATCCTAGCCTTCATGTTCTCTAAGTAATCATACAATCTGAAGAATTTATTCATCCCAAGAAACCATGCTTTTGCATCTTATGACTTCCTCATTTCTCCATCAAATGTAGGTGGCTTTTATTTCTTGAACTCATCTGGAAAATATCCCCTGTCACTCCTCTTATAAGGATGATAACAATGATGACCATGATACTTGTCTAAACTAGACTAGAGTAAAGCCCATGTCCACTACCTCATCTATTAGGTGTATCCAAGAATCTTCCATCTATGACTATATCATCTCTATCTAACTCGTGCCCACCATGAGACCTACTACCATAGGATCCATTAGTCCTGTCCTCCTGTCCATGACGGATCCTAATTGGTCCCAATCTCTACAAGTTTTACAAGCTTTGAAGGATGACTACATTGACCTATGCTTGTTTCTCTTGCGCCTTAGCAAGTCTCTCTTGTGGCTGAATGATTCAGTCATCATCTGCTTTACAACTTCTTATTTTTTCCTTCAAACTTCTCAAAGTGTCTGTTATGTGAGGGGAGTACCCATCACCATGTTGCTCATCTGATCTATAGGGAGAATCATGTGAAGTGTAGTCCACCATTTTTCTTTTCATCTTTGATCTTCTTCTTCCTACAAGTATATCATGTCATTTTTCTTTTCATCTTTGATCTTCTTCTTCCTACAAGTATATCATGTCAATTAAACCAAAATATAAACATAGCCAACATACCTCAGTATAGTTCAAGGGCGGATATCTCGTCTGCAAGGTCAACCAGATTAGCACAATACATGTATGATCATAATCATAATAGTATATATACATCATCTCAATCATCATCCCAGTTACCATGCATGATGCCACAGCTATAACACCAACTAGACACAATGCATGCATAACAACATATAGACACTAACATGCATTCATGACAAACTCATCCCAACAACAACGTCATCAACTTCTATGTGACAACACAACTGCAACAATGACCATCACCATGCATACACATCAAGCACATATACAATCTACATGCATGCATGACAACGCATTCCACCCATCCAGTCCAAGGGTTGAACCATGCTCTGATACCACTCTGTAATGTCCTCCTCACACATTTACGCAAGCTAACCAGCCTACTAGGGTAAACATGTGACGAAGAGTTACTATGAGATGATTCAACTTCCCAAGTACAGTTAAGGAAGTAGAATTGACAAACCAAAACCAAACTGACCTTTCTCAGGAGCTATATGTTCCCCAGGCTAACCAACCACTCCAGGTGCCCAAACCCTGAATTAACTTTCCTTTTAACTGAACTAAACCCCTATTCACTCCCATGACAAGCCCTCCATGCAACTATAACCCTCCAGTGGCTCCCACAACAAGACCTCCATGCAAATGCAGACTTTTTCACCCAGTTTTGTGCCAGCAACTGCGATATTTAAGCCACTTTTTCAGGCTAGGCTCCAAGACATTGCCTAGAACTTCATGAAACTTCCAAAACAATGAATGACACATGGAACAAGCCTTTCACACAAAACTTTGACAAGAAATTGACCTAACCAGGCCTATCCATGACAAACATTTCATTAAATACACCATGAACATGTAATCTACATGTCATAATTACACATCTGTACATAAGGGCCTCATACTTATTTGAGAATCATCAATAAAGTATGATGCCCTCTCACAATAGCTACATTATCATCTATTAGGTCATACATTCATTAACATTTAATCTACTAACCAAAACATGATGAGATCCATAATTCAACACTGTCATAAAACCATGTTTGTAACCATCATATAACCAGATAAAAAACAATAATAGAACAACCATCATAACCACATAATAACAAGTACATTTACACATAGAACACAAGAGGAAAAGAGCTCTTATTAACATATGAAAGTCCAACCAAGTCAGGGACTTCCACGTACTACTCGACCATAGATTGGGTTGAACCAAATCTTTCTTTCAGCCAATCACCCTGTGCCATATTCCAAGCATGAATGTGGGATCTCATGGAATTAAACCTAGAAAACCAAACCAATGATTCCATAAGCCAAACCACCTCAACCCTCAACCAGTGATTCCACCTCATGGTTATACATCACTAATCATCACGAGATCAGTCTCTATCCAAGTTGTCTGGGACTCCAGAGCATTTGTGGTTGTTGATCCTGATGCTCCCTTGCACTTCTTGCTCTTCCTTTGCCTTCTTGCTCCAAATCCAAAGCATGCCCAAAATCCTTCAAGAGTTCTCCAAGAAACTCTAAGTGTGTAAGAGTACGAGAGAGAGAGAATGGAAGAGAGCTCCAAGCTAAAACTGACAAAAGGTTGTGAATTGATTCTCAGAAGCCTTTTTATCATTGAGGCCTATATTTTCTTCACGTTCTTTATTTTTCCTTCAGTTTCCTTCTCACATGCAACCTATGACCTTTCACCTTCCTTTTCTCCTATTTTCCATTATTTTCATAAATAAAATGCCAATAAATACATCATGTCTTTCCAAAGCCTTTGCCAATTTCCATAGCCATTAATTAATCACAAGGGGTCCCTGTTATTATATTTTTTTCCCAACATTCAGCTTGGAATATGTGTCTCATGACCTTGGTCTTATTTTTGCCTTTATTAACTTTATTACATGGGATTTTAACCCGAGGTTGTTACAAGTAGCTTCCTTCTAGTGGATGATAGGGAACATTGTAAAAGCAAGTTGAAGCTTGCCTTTGTGAAAGTAATTGAAGAATTTGTGTTTAATATGTGCTTCTTGTGATGCTTATATGTATGGTCTCTGAAGTGTTTGTTGGTGTTCAAGTATTCTTTACTTTGTGAAAGTTTTAAAATTCTCACAATATTGATTCACCCCCCTCTCAATATTGTCTTGATTTCTAACGGTTTGATGGCAATGAAATATTTTTAAGGAGGATCGAGTTAGAGAGGTATTTTTAGTTCACTACAATCTCTATCACTCTATGCGTCACTTCTTTAAGCATTGGATTTACTCTAGTGAGTTCACTCTGCTTTGCAACTATTTAATTATTTTCCTAATTGGGCTCAATTTATTCCATCTTTTTGTTTTATGGTTTGTTTAGGCTCTTTTCAAAGCTTCCCTAGGCATCCTACATAGTCCATATTTAATTTTCTTTGCTCCCTCGTGGTTCCAAGGATCATCTCTTCTAGCATATTTACTTGGTATAGGGCCTTTGTCATTTCCCTAGGCCTTTTTGGTTTTACTCTCCTCATTATTCACTTTAGCTGACCTTGGCCTCCCTGACATTACAATTTGGCCATGGTAAGGATAGGTTGTGTCTTTTTTCTAGTTCTCTCTTTATGTGTTGTTGTTTCAACGAGTTCCTCCTCATTTTTAGTTAGGTTCTTCATTCTTGGTTTGTTATTTGTGGCATATGATAGGATAGTGAGACAATTCTTTTAGTTTATTGTCCTTATGAACCATGTTAATCTAAATGAACAAAATATGTTTTGATATGTTGTTATCCTTGTGCTCATGGATTCACTAGTGGTGGCCCACATATGCTACTATTATGAAACCATCTCACAAAAAGATAGAAAAGAGAGATAAATGCCTTAGAATTCAGCCTCTTCGAGGAGGCAACCTCCTTTACATTACACAAATGAACAATTCTTGGATGATATAAATGACATGACCTCCTTTCTATATATAGGAGTCTAAGGGGTCATAATATAATCAAAGTCAACATAACAATAATAATGTAAGGGGAAAACAATAACAATAATGGGCTTCTATGGGGCACAATAATAACCATATGGGGACTACATGGGCACAAAAATATAATAAGGGGGTTGAACTAACAACAGTAAGGGGTTACACTAGTAGTATAGGGACCTAACATACCCCTCTCCTTCAAAAAGTGTTGTCCTCAATGCTTGAGTAGTTCTGGATGCTTCTATATAAAATTCTCATCCTCCCATGTAGAATCTTCAGCAGGTAAGTTCTTCCACTTGATGAGATACTCTGAAATTGTTCGATTTCGTAGCTGTCGGGTTCTTTTTTTTTGTGACTACTTCAAGTGCCAATATGAATTTTCCTTCCTTGTCAAGTTCCAACAATATTGTTTGAACTAGGATCTTCTACACTTTTGAATGAGTTCACACCCTGCTTCGTCATTCTTCCATTCATCTCTTGCTTCGTTTATCGAATTTGGTTGGATAATTATACCAAGCTCTAGCATTTTTGCAACCATACGTTCAATTTCACTCCTTTGAGCATATGGATATCTGTAAGGCCTAATGTTTGGAGGAACACTTCCTGGAATCAAATGAATAGCATGATCACGATCACGAATAGGTGGGAGGCCCTTGGGAGTCTCAAATACCTTGGAATGATTATCCAAGACTTTTTGGATATCTGGAGAAATAGATGGTTTTGATGTGGGAACCTCTAGTGAACATAATTGTGCAATTATGCCTCTTTGTTCTTTCTTTAGAAGCTTTGTCATTCCGTTAGAGTTGATTATCTTTCCCGGTTTCCCTGTGATACCCCTTAATTCAACTTCCTTTCCTTTCGAAGAAAATTTCATGAAAATTTCTTGAAAATTAGAAGTTATTGTACTCAAGGATTGTAGCCATTGGACTTTTCGTACAACATCAACACCACCCATTGGAATGGAAAGCATTGGGCTATTCAATACATATTCTCCCATGGATAGCTTGATATTATGGCACTTTCCAAAGCAATTTATGGTTCCTCCGTTTGCAACCATCACTTGACACTTTGGTGTTGGATATAGGAAGCAATTCAATTCCTTGGCTATCTTACAATGAATAAAATCATGGGTACTACTCAAATCAATTGACATTATTACCTTTTTCTTCTTGATATGCCCTTCTATCTTGAGAGTGTGAGGAGTGGTAATTCTTGCCAATGCATTACAAGATATGTTCGGATTCATTTATTCTTTCTCTAGGGTTGTTTCTTGGTGTATATCCTCTTCTTTTGACGTTTTATGTTACCTTTCTTCCTCCTTTTCACAATCTATGTAAAATAATTTATTCCCAACACACTTATGACCTATAGAGTATTTGCTATCACAACTGTAACAAAGCCCTTTTGCTCTTTTTTCTTCCAATTATTGTGGTTTCAACCTTGTAGGTTGTGGAAGGCTAGGGGAATCAACACTTCCATATTTATAGTTGTGAGTGGTAGGCTTCCTTGTTTCCATAATTTTGCTTTCAATTTTTCTTGCCAACTTGAATGCCTTCTCCAATGAATCAGGTTCCCAAAGACAAATCTCATGTTGAATGTTATCCTTTAAAGTCCCTATGAAGACATCAATCCTCTGCTTCTCTAGAATATCATTACCCTTATATTAAAATTTTGAAAGTCCTCAATGTGCTCTACCATTGAACACTTTTGTCTGAGATTTATCAATTGGCTAAAGAAGTTGTTTCTCTTTGTATCCTCATAATGTGCTATCATTTCCTCCTAGAAAATTGACCACGTGACAAGTGGCTTACGATAATAAAGCCCTTTATACCATAAAAATTGATTCAGTTTTAAATATAAAGATGCAATACGTACCTTTTGTAATATTTTCACCTCATATAGATCAAAATATTGCTCCATTTGTAGTATCAAATTTACCGGATCTTTGCCATCAAACTTCCTCGTATCGCTTTTTTCTTGATTTTAGGAGCTTGATCTTGAAACAACTGTAACTTCGTAATTTTAGATCTTTAAGTTCTGAAATTTCAGCTTGTATAGCCCTATGAGTCCTCTTTCTAACCAAGCAAGTATGATTGCAATTGGATTCTTGAAGAAAGAGTTATTCCCAATCTCCCGTGATGACCTAATTATAAACTAGTTTAGTGGAGCAAACTTGTACGACGTGCCACACATCACTGTTTTGACCTTAGGTTCTGAAAATGATATCCAACAAACTACAATTTGTCTGCATTCTATCACTTCTTATGAAATTTGAATGAGATGCACAAAGAGAGAGTTATGAAAATTTTCCCAAGGTCACCTATTTGGAATGTAATTTGGGAGCTTGCAGAAACCCTAAATGTCTTGGACCATATCTCCGAAAATACAACGAGCCAAGATCTAAAATTCGGGCTCGAGCTTCATCAAGATTTCGGATCAATTTTTTTTTAATTTCAAAACCTAAAACTTCGTAGAAAACAAATTATAGCGAAAATTCCACGATGACCTGTTTGAGATGGAATTCTGGAGCTTGCAAAAACCCTAACTTTCTCAAATCATATCTTTGAAAATATAGCGAGACAAGATCTGAAATCTGTCCTCGAGATTTAGAATGATTTCGGCTCAACTGGGTTTTTTTCTTTGATTCTGAAACTTCGTAGACAAAAAATTATAGCGAAAATTCCACGATGACCTGTTTTGGAGCCGCGAAACCCTAGAATCCAAAGCTCTGATACCAAATGTTATGAAACCAGCTCACAAAAATATAGAAAAGAGAGATAAACACCTTAGAATTTAGTCTCTTCAAGGGGGAAACCTCCTTTACATTACACAAATGAACAATTCTTGGATGATACAAATGACAATACCTCCTTTCTATATATAGAAGTATAAGGGGTCATAATATAATTAAAGCCGACATAACAATAATAATGTAAGGGCACAACAATAACAATAATGGGCTTTTATGGGGCACAATAATTGATGAGCCCCATAAATGGGTAATTATATGGGCTCATTTGGCCTCCTAACTCAGCCTAATCCACCATTCTCATTATTTTATTGCATGTTTTTTATTATATTTATGCTAATAGAGTGAATTGGGTTAGTCATTATGCCATGAAGTCTAATGTGTGCTTTATGCAGTTTTTTGGTCAATTTTGAGACAAAGTCAAAGGTTTAATGAGCATTTGGTAGCCAAGATTCGAGGAAAACAAGGGAGAGGATTTGTAGGAGGGTGTCCCCCTCATTTATGACCCCCCTACCTTGAATCCTCCTTTAGAAAGCTCGAAGCACAAGCAGCCACATTAATGCATCAAAGGGGCAGCCGAGCAAGTGAAGAAGAACTTCTGTCTATCTCTAGTCTTGGGAGCCAAGCCTTGACTTTAGGAGAGTTGTTGGAGGCTCCAATTGTATAAATAGGAGGGCTTAGGTGCTCAGTAGTTTAGTTGGATGTTAGTCAAATTTTCACACTTTTGTTGCAGCTTTTGTTCAGCTCATTTCGAGCTTACTTTTGTGAACAATTTTATGTAATGTGACTATTATTTTGATAATGGAGATGAAATATTTTATGAGCCAACACTGAGTTCTTTTAGGGGGCTGAAGCTCTTGGGTTAGGGTCCAACACTTCTTGTTTTGTATTTATATGTCTTGTTGCAGTTCATGAATTAGTTGTTGTTAGGTAAATTTCTTCCTCAGTAAAATAGGTTGCTTTTGGTGTTTCCATAGTTGTTTCCATTTCAGTTGTTGAAGTAGGTTAAAGAGTGGTAAGATAAAGTTACAAAAAGGCCATCAACAGAGCCTTGACCTCCTTTCCTCCCTTGGGGACCATGAATTGAGGTCAAGATCTGCTTGTTGCCATAAAAACACAGTTTTGCTTTCCCCATGCAATTTCTAGTGTAATATTTTGATTCAGAGGTTAATGTTTTGCTCCATATCCAATTTTCCATGCTCATTTATGTTTCTTCAATAAATCTCTTTCCATGATTTCCTTTCCATATAGCACTGTTCAGCATTTTATTTTCCTAGATCATAATTTAGGTTAACATGAGATATAGTTCTGTTTTTTGGTGCAGCTAGTTCTTTTCTTGCTCAGCTTCAGTGTTTTGATTTGCAGCTCTCTTACAGTACATATTTGCTCATAATAATTCAATAAAGCTGCCATCACCATCTCTTTTGCTACATGTTTCACAGGTCATTCATAGCCCTTCACAAATCTGCCCTAATTCCTGCACTTTCCTCATAAGCTTTCCTCTTGTCTCTTGAACAAATCCAACCATCATTTTCTTTCCTAATCATCCTTGATAAACTTCAGACACCTTAACACATCCCTCTAGTCTTTAGCTACCCTTTCCCACCATTTTTCCGCCTTTAAACCCTCTAAAACAGCCCTCGGCATCCTCCTGTAGATCCCCTGCAGCCTCTTGTATAATTTCATGTATGTGGCTTTTTGAAGTCCGATTGCAGGGAAAGCCTCCAGAAGGTTACCATAGGCCTCTTAGAACCCCTCCACACCTTACTACACCTCTGAAAATCTCAAATTCGCCCTCCATCGCCACCTAATCGCTGCCACATCCACAAACAAATAAATTTCATGCACAAAAATTTCACATAAAAACATAGAAATCCAAAAAAAGATGTTTCTTTTTTCTTATTTTCTTCTAAAAATCTCTTGAATAGGTGTAGTTTACTTCCTCAGTAGGTAATGGCACTCCTTTCCTAGATTTTCACCTCTCTTTTTGCAAAAGTAGGGTTAGTCGGTAAATTAGGGTTTGCTAGGTTTACTTCACATTTCAGTCTTCTTTCTCTTTCTGCAAGTAGAATAGCCTCTGTATGGTAATCTTTCCTTTCTTTCATCACATTTAAAGCTTCTTCTAGAATTCATAGAAGTTGGCTTGAGCTCCTAGTGATCTTGCGCCAGCTGACTAAGTGACAGCCTACAGTAAGAACTAGTACTTGTGCATATAGCATCGTCGCTTCTAAGTTTGTTACGAACTACCAGGTTGATAAAAGTAAAGTAGGAAGCCCCAGGAGTTGTAGCAATATTGCTGCAATACTAGTGCTCACCTCTTTTTGGCGTCGCTGTCAGGGAAGTGTCAGAGTATTTTGTGATTATTGATTTTCTTCTATTTTCTACTGCAACATTCTGCTGAGTAGTTCATTTCAGCAAAAGTAGAGTAGTTGTTTCTTTCAATTTCTGTATTTCCTTGCTTCCATTTCAATTCTACAATTTCTATTTCAACAAAAGTAGATTAGCCCTTTCAATTCTGCAATTTCCATTTCAGAAAAAGTAGATTAGTCCTTTCAATTCTGCAATTTTCATTCCACATTAGTCATTTCCTTGCTTTCATTTCAATTCTACGATTTCCTTTTAGCAAGTTCATTTCGGTAGTTGCAATTTGTTGTTCAATCAATTTCAGTTTTGCAGGTACAAGCAAAAAAAAAAAAAAAAAAAAAAAAAAAAAAATCACCGAAAAAGAGATTTCCTTTCATGCCTCGTAGGAATAGAGATAATTCAGGGAAATTCTTACCCAACACCCCCACCACATCACAAAGCCACCCTTCTCTCTTCTTCGGTGGCAGTGATCCAAAAGAACCTTTAGGAGAACAACCTAAGATATTTGAAGAACCTATAGGAGAAGAAGAGGAAGAAAACATCCCTCTTGAGACAATGGCTGAAAACAGAAATGTTAGGGGGAATGGAGAAAGAATAGAGGGTACCTTTCCCATCCAAGATACCAATGGGGACACTAAAATGAAGAACATAAGACCTTCATCCCGACCCCACTTCCATGGATTGACTACAAAAGATCCTGACACCTTCCTATTTGAGTTTGTTGTTATCTGTCGAACCTATGACTCTGCAGAAGATGAGCAGAAGTTGAAACTGTTTCCTTCTATCCTCAAGGATGTAGCATTGCACTGGTTCACGGGATTACCTGGCAACAACATCACAACTTGAGCTCAGATGCAACAAGCCTTTAATAACAAATATCGGGACTACTGTAGGTCGAAAGATACCAAGGAAGAAATCTTCCAGATGACCATGGGAAGTGATGAATCCTTGGAAGATTATGAATAAAGGTTCCAACTTAGTTATAAAAGGGTCAGGTGCACACTTGACCCCGAATCTCTGAAGTTGGTCCTACTCAGAGGAATTCCGAAAAACCTTCTAGACACCCTCCATTTACTGGTTGGGGGAGACATCTACCAACTACCTTATGAAGACATAAAGACTGTTTTTAGAAACCATTCTAGGGCAGCCAGGAAGAGAGGTAGGGGGAGTCAACCCATAGCCAGTAACTCCTCATCCAATTCATCCCTTAATGGTGAACTTGGAAACATGCTGGAAGACTTCAAGAGTGAAATGCTATAGACACTTTCCATGTAAAAAGATACCTTGCATATCAAAAGGAAACAAGAGGAAGGAGAGAGGGCTTTGGCCATTTTTTGTCCTAGGTGCACCAGAAGGCATCCTAGGAATGAATGGCCATTGAACTCTATAGAGGTTTGTTCAGTCTATGAAGAAGATCATTCTACAGATAAGTGCCCTTCCTTGCTCAGACTTAAATTTGTATACATAGGGGCCAAAGGAGCCACTGAACCACTCTATTTCATGAACCAAAGGAGACCACATGGACCTAGACCATACCAATAGGGAATGCAAGGGACATCTCAGGCATACTACAACCCCAGTCAAGCCACTTCCATACCTTCTTGGGGTCCCCCTGCTCATCCTTCTTGGTCCACACCTCCTCCTTGGTCATATCCATCTCAATATCATGCCCAACCAGCTGCCCATTCATTCCACTCCTATACTTAGCCACAACCTCAGTGGAATGCCTCTCATCAGGGGTGGAGGCCCCAGTACAACTCTGCTCCTGCTCTTTTCCCTCCACCACCTACTCAACCGCAACCATTGCCTCCTGCTCCACCAAGGCAAGCCTAAATGCCTGCTCAACCGAACCCAAGCCCAAACAACAGATAGGCTTAGAAAGTATACAGTGGGGAACCATCATGCCCAACCTATGCTGTGGATATTCAAGAGATTAACCTACAATTTGGGAAGGTTCTCCCAAATACATAGCCTCCCCCTCAGGAGGCTGAGGAAGATAAAGAGGAAAGTGAACCGAAAGCAATTCCACCCTTTCCTGAGAGATTATCCAGAATAACACAACTTACCCCATAAGAAACTAAACTTCTTGGAGAATTGAAACAGCTATATGTAAAGATACCACTTCTCCAAGCCATAAAGGATGTGCCTATATACAATAAGATGATCAAAGAGAAGTGCTTCAGGCATCTAGGTAGGCGCAAGAGAGATGCCCCAACCATCAATGTCATAGGACAACTGTCCGACCTAATGTTGGGGCAGGTAATCTGTCCGAAATATCTAGACCCTGGAAGCCCAGTAGTTGATGTCCACATTAATGGCACCATGATCCCCCATACCCTGATTGATCTAGGGGTTGCCATTAATGTGATGACCAAAGACACCATGCTCAAGCTCAAACTCCAGGGCTCTTTGAGAAAGACGACGACAGTATTGCAGCTAGCAGATCGCTCCACCATGACCCTTGAGGGGATTGTAGAGGATGTGATGGTCTCCATTGATTCTTGGGAGTACCATGTTGATTTCTTGGTTCTCCAGCTGAAAGCAAAGCTCACTGGGTATCCTCTCATCCTAGGAAGACTCTAGTTGGCTACTGCAAATGCCTACATCAGTTGTCGATCTGGGAACATGACAATCAAGAACGGGAATATGTCCAAGCATATAATCTTATACCCTCCTACCCAACCCTTGATAGAACATGATCTACCTCTCTGGTTGGAGGAGGAGGATGAGGATGAGGTCTATTATGCACCAATGTGTGCAGTGGAAACTGTTATGAGGGGGAAACCGCAGAATGAGGATGATATCATTGGAAATCTAATTCAGAATCCACCCCCCAGTATTTTTCCATTAGAAGATCTAGTGAAAGACACCCAAGACAACCCCTTAACTGATCTCTGTGTGGCCGACCCAACCTCTCTCCGTGTTAAGAATATAAAGTTCGGCCCAGAAAGAACCTTGAAAATCAACTCATCCCTATCCACTTCCCAGGAGAAGGAACTATGTAGCTTATTGAGAAAACATTTAGATGCCTTCGCCTAGAGCTATAAGGAGATGAAGGGAGTGCACCCTTCAGTTTGTACTCATCACATTTACATTAAGGAAGATTGCAAACCAGTCAGGCAGCCTCAAAGGAGGATGAATCCAGCCCTTAAGGACATTGTCAAGGAAGAATTGCAAAAGTTATTGGATGCAGGATTCATTTAACTCATCTCCGACAGTGAATGGGTCTCTCCTTTGGTGCTAGTGCCAAAGGAAAATGGTAAGTGGAGGATCTATGTCGATTATTGGGAACTGAACAAGGCCACTAAAAAGGACCATTTTCCTTTGCCTTTCATAGATCAAGTGTTAGATGGTCTGGTGGGGAAAAAGTTTTTCTCCTTCCTAGATGGGTTTAGTGGGTACAATCAGATCCAAATCAGCTTGGAAGACCAAGATAAGACCACTTCCACTTATCCTTGGGGTACATTTGCCTATCGGGTCCTTCCTTTTGGTTTATGCAATGCTCTCGCCACTTTCTAGAGAGCAGTATTTTCCGAAGTGGTTCATGATGCAATGGAAATATATATGGATGATTTTACTCCTTATGGTTCTAACTCCCAGGAAGCTTTGTCTAACCTAGGAAAAGTTTTAGACAAATGTATTGAAATGAACCTGTCCCTCAGTCTGGAAAAATGTGAATTCTTGATGACTAAAGGGACCGTGCTAGGTCATGCAATATCTCAACAAGGATTGCAGGTGGACCTGAAAAAAATTGCCATCATCCAAAAGGTCCCACCTCCTCAAAAGGTGAGAGATGTCCAAAGTTTCCTAGGCTTAGCGGGATATTACAGAAGATTCATTAAAGATTTTAGTAAGTCAGCCTCTCCATTGTTTGGTCTTTTGGGAAAAGATGTCGAGTTCATATGGACTGACAATTGTTAAGAAGCCCTAGACACCTTGAAAAGTAAACTTGTGACTGCCCCAATTTTGAGAGGCCCAAACTGGGCCCTACCTTTTCACATTCCCACAGATGCCTCGAACAAAGCAACAGGAGCAGCTTTAGGGCAAGTTGATGAAAAGTTACCTTATGTCATATACTTCATAAGTAAGAATTTGTCCAAGGCAGAGTTAAACTACACGGTAACCGAGAAGGAACTCCTCGTTGTAGTACATTCCCTAAATAAATTCAGACATTACATCACAGGCTATCAAACCTTTATGCACACTGATCATGCTGCAATTAGGTATTTAATGAATAAACCAGATGTAAATGCTCGCATTATTAGATGGTTGCTTTTATTGTAGCAGTTTGATTTAACCATTGTTGATAAGCCTGGTAAGGAAAATGTTGTTGTTGACTTTTTGTCTAGAGTAAATTTGCCTGCAGGTGAGAAAGGAATGGTGGATGATCAAATGCCAGATGAACACCTATTTTCTCTCTTAGTACTCTCTCCATGGTTTGTTGATATAGCAAATTACTTGGTATTAGCACAGTTCCCACCACACTTGTCCTCGAAAGAGAAGAGCAAGATCGTGAGGAAAAGTGCCCCTTTCACCTGGATTAGGGGCAATCTCTTCAAACTTGGCCCAGATCAGATCTTGAGAAGATGTGTCAGGGAGGAGGAAGTTTTTGACATTCTCCTGACCTGTCATGATGGGCCTTGTGGAGGCCATTTTGCAGGAAAGAGGACTACCTTCAAAATTCTGCAAGCAAGTTACTGTTGGCCCACTCTTCATCAAGATGTGAAGAGATATATCAGCCAATGTGATCAGTGCCAAAGGATGGGGAAACCTACTCCAGAGGATGAGATGCCCCTGCAACCTCAAGTGACTTTTGAGCCATTTGAGAAGTGGGCCATGGACTTTGTGGGTCCTGTCAACCCTCCTTCAAAACAAAAGCAATACATCATTATGTGCACCTATTATCTGACAAAATGGGCAGAGACAAAGGCAATCAAGGCAACAACAGAAGAAAAAGTAGCTGAGTTTTTAAGAGAGAACATCTTCTATAAGTTTGGGTATCCAGGAGAACTGGTTACAGATCAAGGCATTCAGTTCACTTCCAATTTGATTGAAGACCTGCTCACACATCATAAAATCAAGCACAGGACTTCCACCCCTTACCATCCACAAGCCAATGGACAGGTGGAAGTCACTAATAGAGCTTTGGAAGGAATTCTGACCAAGGTAGTGAGCAACAACAGAAAAGATTGGGCAGATAGATTGGTTGAGGCCACCTGGACCTACAACACCACATGGAAGACCACCACTAGGTTCACACCCTATGAACTGCTCTATGGGAAGAAGGCTTTGTTGTCAATAGAATTTGAATACAATACACAAAGGATGGAAGCTCAGCTGGACCTAGACCTCAACCATGCATAAAGGGAAAGGTTACTCCAGCTCGATGGATTGGATGAACAAAGATCGCAGGCCCTTCTTCACACAGAGGTAATCCAGCTTCAAAGGAAGATATGGCACGACAAAAATATCAAGGAGAAGAAATTCCAAGAAGGATATTGGGCATTGCTCTATGACTCAAGGTATAAATATTTCAAAGGCAGGCTGAGGACAAGATGGCTGGGACCCTGCACTATAGAAAAATGCAACGACAATGGTTCAGTTCTGATCAGAACCATTGATGAGGAATCCATCCCCATGCTTGTAAATGGACATAGATTGAAAATTTACAAGAAGCCCCTCTCCAAGCGAGAGTTCATTGAATATATGAATAAGACAGTGTTGGTAGTGGAGTAGGTCTCAGCCTCCACTGCACCCACTCATTAAAAAAAAAAAGAAAAAAAAAGAGAAAAAATAATAAGGACTCAAGTGAAAACCTCTATGAGGCACTTGAGTCCCATCATTGGGTTGAAAACCTCTTTGGAGGTGACCTAGTGATGACAAAAACAAAACAAAAAAAGAGAGAGAATAAGATCCCTAGGTGAAAACCTCCATTGGAGGTGCCCAAGGTAGGCAAGTAGGGTGAAAACCTCCTGGAGGCGCCCTAGTTGTCTTTTCAAAAAAAAAAAAAAACAGAGAAAAAAGAAAAGAGAAAATTGACTTTTCAAATGCATTGTAGGTTACAGATGGACCAAAGGAAGAAAGGGGACATGCCACAAAGCCTGTTACACATCCTCTATACTCTTCTCCATCATTTCTGACTTTTCTTCCACCTCTCTGTGTTTTTTCTTGAAGACTGTGCATCCTACAAGAGACCCTATGTGTTCTACAGGAGGCTCCTGTAGAAATCATAGAGAGCCCGAAATAGCTTTCACAAATAGTTTGAGGAGCTAAGGATTTTCCTGGAAGGCATGTAGGCCATTATATAGCTATCCACCATCCTAACCCTCCATCCCACACCTACACCACTTCATTTCCATTTGATGTCTTTCCTTCCTGCAAAAGAAAAAAAACCACAGAAACCAGTATTTTTTAAAAAATAAGGAAATAAAAAGAACAACACCTCCACAACTCACCTACAGCTTACCAAATCCCTCTCCATTTCCATCAGAATCCTTAGTAGCATCCTCATAGCTCCCAGCACAAGCATCACCTAAAAATTTTAGAGGTAGAAGCAGCTACAGGAGCTCCTGTAGGATTTCCTGTAGCAGTTGATCCCCTTAAAATCAAGCTCCAGCAGCAAAATAGGTGCAGCCACAGGAATGCAGGGGATGTCAACAATAAGATTCAGCTAAAGGGCACCTGTATAAAGCAACCAAGCACATATCAAGAAGCAAAAAGCATATAGCAGAAGGGATACAGGCATGCAGCACTGAAATCCGAGCATGGAGCAGCAACAGAACCTGGCAGCATCGTAGCATGAGCATTCGACCTGCAGGTAAGTGTCTAACCCTCTCCTCTATTTCATCTGTATAATTCAAAAAATGGATGAATGAATGGAATGGTTGGGATTAAACCAAAAAGGTGGCCAGTTAACTAGCCACCCTCATCAAGTTCAACAGCGCTCATCCGGAGATCCAAAGACACGTGTGTCTAGTCAACTCATGGAAAATCCAAAGGAAAAATAGTGGCGAATGTTTAAACTCCAATGCAAATGATGGGAAGTGATTGCGGGCAGAAGGCATGAAGACTCATGATGACACAGCGGTGGGGACCAACAGTCCGAATAATGACAACGTACCCTTTTTTCCACCTCACATCATCGCCAGAAATATCTCCAGTAAACATAAGTACTCTGCCTCGTACTCATTCACCACCTTTGTTTCCATTTTGTCATCGTCCCCACAGCTGCAGAAAGCTCCATACCACCTCCATAACCTCGAAACCACCATTCTCTGTCGTTTTCAGTCCTCCTCCTCTTATCGGGTTCTACAGGAGCATTATCCAGCTCTACAGGAGCAGTAACAGTTCTACAGGAAAACCTCCAACCATTTCTACAAGAGGGCCAGTAAGCAATTTTACAGAAGAGAACACGGGGTTCTCGTTCAAATTCGGACTTGAAGAGGTAGGCTCGGTACAAGCCCACTTTGCATATTAATACATACAAGGGGTGATGCAATTTTAAGGAAGGATTAAGCCTAAAAAAGAAGAGGAATTGCATTCAAAAGCTCTGCCTGTTTCTTTAAAAAAAAAAAACAACAACAACACAGTTTTTATTTGTTTCTTGTTTCTGCAAAAGAAGTGTTGTCTCCTTCTCTACCTTGGGTACTCACAAGGAGTGATGCAATTTTAGGGAAGAATTAAGCCTGAAGAGAAGAGAAATGCATTAAAAAAATCTGCCTGTTTCTTAAAGAAAAACACATTTTTTTCTTTGTTTCTTGTTTTTGAAAAAATTGTTGTCTCCTTCTCCACCTAAGGTATTCCAAAGGATTATAAACATAAAGATAGGGAGATTCATGAGGAAGGAACCCCTAAATTCAGTCAAGCTCCATGAACATCCTGAGGTAGTAGCCATTTTTACCAAAGCCAATTGGATGCCATTTTTCGAAAAACTTCGAGGGTATCATGAAGAAGTGACTTAAGAGTTTGCACTTTCCTTGGTACCTGTTATAGAAATTTTTGGGCACTTCAACCCCAATCATAAATGTCCATAAACTGAGGGCTCCTAAGTCCCTAAAAGTGTTGCTTCATTGCCTAAAGGAACAAGGTCAGCTGATTACATCATCTCCCAGAAGTTCTCCACTAAAAACTGCTCAGAAATGGTCAAAACTGGACCATACTGAATACCCAGTCCAGAGGGTGCGATGCATATCACCTTCCCAGTGTAAAGGGTGCAATGCATACTGAACGGCCCCTCTGTAGGGTGTGATGGTTAGGAATGGACAAATGGCAAGGACAATTTTCAAGGTGGAAGATCATGGAATCTTCCAGAAGCTTCCCCTCTGACACTTGCCTCTCTGTTTTCAACCAAGGATGAGTAAGAGATCATCAGTCTCCAAGTGGAATCAAGAACTATCAGAGAGAGGACACTAATCAAGACCCCAGAAGATGACTCACCCCCCTACAATCATTTATATATGGATCCCTCATCACAGAGATCCAGAGGCTGGAATCTTGTATTTTGTAGAGAAGTGTTGTTGGTTTTCTAGTGAAACTTCATAGTGTTGGGTGATCTAAGCTTTACTTGAGGTGAATAAGGGATTTCTTACTGGAGGATGATGTTGGGTCAGAACTATTGGTTGTAATCCTCTTGCTATTCTTGATATTAATAAAGTTATTCAAGTTTTCATCCACATTCTTGTATGTTTGATTGTATATGCATTTGTGTGGTTAATACATATCTGGTCCTGTGTTATTTATGAATATAGATCTATGTTATTCGATAGTATTATACTGCTTTGATTCCATGGTTTCTCTTTGAAGCTGGGCGGATGAAGAAGAAGTGGCAAAGATCTATCAGGAAGGAGAGGAATCAAGCAAGGAACCAAGCACAAGACTAAGGTTGGTGTCCTTTGTTCCACTCTTATCTATTTTTCATAAAGGAAGGCGAAAGTAGTCTTTACTTGTTTGTTTCTAAGATAGCTACCAGTCTTAGTGGGAATAGCAGCTCCGAGTGGACACTATTCCCGGTAACATTAACACATTTTCATCCTCAACCTCCTTACCCTTTTCACTAGAAATTTGTATTGCAAACATCACACAACCTTTTCTGCAACTGCACTTAGCCTAAATAGAGGTAATGATCCTCACTGATGTAGGCTTCTTCTTCCCATGAAAATTCTTATTTTCTCCACTAACATCCACACACTCAATGGCCTTGTTGAAGAAATCCACCTTGTTTTTGTGAAGGTATAGCCAATCCATACCCAAAAACATATTATATGATCCCAATGGAAATACATTCAAATGTGTTGTTGTAGGCATACCATTTAACTCAAATGCACAAGATCTTACCCAATGATGAACTTGCTTCCTTATACCTGGTGCCAACTGTACCAACCAAGATTATGCATGCACTTATTTTCTCAAACCATACTTATCCACTAGGTCAGGATTAATATAACTATAGTTAGATCCAGGATCAATCAAAATAGAAACAACTTGATCACAAAGCTTACCATCCATCTCATTGATCGATGGCTGATGATCCACTTGCCTATTGTCCATAGATGCATATATCCGAGGAATGTTATGACCAACATCACCAATTGTATGCACCTCTTGAGCACTGTAGATATGGGGTCTACCACCACATTGGTACTCTGGAAAATCCCTCTTATGATGATCCTTACCACATATCCAAAACTACAATGGTTCCCTTCCACTGCCTCTAGCTTGTTGCTCTCCACGTCCCTTCTCAGCTGTATTGAATCTCTTGTAAGGAATTACATTTTCTTTCTCACTTACATCTTGAGATCTTCCTCTATTTGGTGGTAATTTTCCTTTAACTTTATGATTTCTTTTCAAGTCATGCTAAGGATCAGCTTTGTGCTTCGATTTCTCATAAAAATACTTCAACTTTTGGATGGCCTCCTCTAATGATCTAGGCTCATAAAACTCAATTTTGTCTTTGTATGCAACTAGTATTCCACTAATGAATCTTTTAACCTTGGCCTTCTCCTCCCCGAGGTAAGGTACATAACTCAACAACTCCAAAAATATGCTAGTATACTCATCATCTATCATAGAACCCATTTGTAACTCATAAAACTCATAGCTCTATCATCATAGTACCTCTCAAACAAGTTCTTCTTCTTGAAGAGCCTTTCAAATGCATGCCAAGTCAAATACCCCTCATGTATACCTTTGACATTCTTCACATCTTCCCACCAGATATCTTCTTTACCTTTGAGACTGAAAGTGGATATATTTGTTTTCATGTTTTCTAAATATTCATGCAATCGAAGGAATTTCTTCATACCCAACAACCATGCCTCTACATCCTATGATTTCTTCATCTCTCCATCAAAGGTAGGTGTTTTTTCCTTCTTAAACTCATCCAGAAAGTATCCCTTATCACTCCTACTATAAGGATAATAACAATGATGATCATGATGCCTATCAGAACTAGAACTGGAATAGTACATGTGTCGATGATCATGATGCCATATACCCCATTAGTTATGTCCTCATGTCCATCGTTGATCCGAAGTGGTCCTTGTCACTGCAAATCTGACAAACTCTAAAGTAGTATTGCATTCACCTTTGCTTTTTTCTCTTGTGCCTACATGATTTTGTCATTGTCTTCTTTGCAACTCCTTATTTCTTCCTTCAGAATTATCAATATGTCTTCCAATTCAGAAGATTTCCCCACACCACGATGCCCATCTGCATAGGGAGATTCTATGTAGTCTACCACCTTGCTAACCATTTTATCTCTTTATTGTAAGGCATACTATGTCAGTTAAACCAAATCACAATAAACCAGTGTACCTTAGCATAATTCGGGGAGGATACCTTGTCTGCAAGATCATCAAATCAGTGTGATACTTGTATAACATAATCATAACAACATATAGACATATACCAAATAAGTGTATCAATGCATAAAAATATTCTAGCTAGGGTCCAGTCATTAATGCAAGGCCATATCAACAATGCATGTTATGACCTCATGCATGAAAACAACCATATCTCCATTGCACACATTGCCACATGCAACTATCAACATGCATAATTAATTTTTGATCAACTAAACATATGTATGAACGCATGTAGTCGAGCATAAGTGATAAATTCTTGTAATCATCCTATAAGACTTATACATGTAATCAAAACATTCAAGAATGCACCTGACAAACAAGGAGAGTGCAACCACGCTCTGATACCAATTTGTAACACCCCCTCCTCCCAGGTCCACCCAAGCAACCTACCAATCAGGGTAAACATGCGACAAGAGAGGCTACTATAAGGGATTCAACTTCTTTGGTGACCTTAAGGAAATGGAACCGACAGAACATATCAAACAAACTCATCCACATCAGCAATAACACCCTCAAGAGACATGTCAACCACTTAGACATCCTGTCCCTGATTCCTATTGATTATTTAAGCCTTTTAACCCCTGTTCTTTCTCATGTTATAGGCATGACAACATCCAGAAACCCAAAGTTGCTCTCATAGGTCTATGTGCCAGCTACTGTGGACTTTTCTCAACATACTTGTGTCGACAACCCTTAGATTTGAGCCACTTTTCTAGCCCAGAATCCCGACCTCTTCCCAAAACTTGCTACAAGCTTCAAAATCCATCAAAGACATTATAACAATGTTTATAAGTCAAAAATCAACCTCAAGACTAGGCTTGAGCGTCATCAACAGGGACTAACATTCTTTCAAGCACTAGGCATCGATGCGACCTACAGGTCTAGGATACAAGACAGAGCATAAATGACTAAAAGAACTTATGAAACATAACCAGAAGGATCACATCCTTCTCCATTGAACTATTATAACATAAATTAGGTCTTTCATCCATCCATTGAATAGTTACAAGTAAATACATGAAATAACCATGACATGAACTAGTCATTTAACCATGCTTATAACTAACATAAAACCATATAAATATCAAAGATATGAAAGCCATTAAATACACATATAAACCAATGCAAAAGTAAGAGAACTTAGCTTTTATTAATCATAGGAAAATCCAACCAAGTTCGGGACTTCCACGTACCACCCGACCATAGACATGGTTGAACCAAATCTCTCTTTCATCTAGTCACCCTCGTGCCATATTCCAAGCATGAATGTAGGATCTCATATAATGACCAATCCATGAACAACCAAGGGAATCCAAAGGTTAAACCACCTCCACCCTCATAAAACCTTGATCACACTAAAACCAGTGCTCTAATCACAACCAAACCGAATGGGAATGCCATCCGGAATCCATCACTATCCTTGAGGAATTTTCCGTCTCCTTGTCTCTAGAGCTTTACGCAATCCAATCTTGGATCACGAGGCTCCAAATCGAGACCAATCTTTAAAGCTTTACCACAATCCAAACCCGAATAACTAGGCCCTAACTAAGACTTCCCCCTTAGACTTTACCATGTATTCTGCCAAAATCGCTCAAGGGATTCCTAGGCATTTGGGAATGAAACTTGAGACCACCTCTACCCCAGATTCTGAAATACATCTAGAAAACCAAAGTTCAAAACCAAGATAACATCCCAACATACCATGGCATCCAGAAAAATGCAAGGCTAGGCTGAAAACCACTATCATAACCCAACAAAACCATGCAATCAACAATTAGAGAAAAATACACCAACATGAAAATCCATGCATGTCCAAACCAACTAGGAAATCACACATGCAAAAGGTTACCTGCAAGTATTCTTACTAAAGTTGTATGATCCTACTCTTCTTCCTTGATCCTTGCTTTCCTTCTTTTCCTTTCCTTATTTTTCCTTCCTTGATCCAAAGCTAGAGTGCTCCAAGAAAACTCTATGTGACCAAGAGTGAGAGAGAGAGAGAGAGAGAGAGAATGATGAGAGAGATCCAAACTTGAACTAACAAAAGGTTACTAATTAATCCTCATAATCCTTTCTATTAATGAGGCCTCTAATTTCTTCATTTTCCATTATTTTCATTCAATTTCCTCCTCATATGCAACCTAAGACCTTTCACCTTACTTTTCTCCTATTTTCCATTATTTTCATAAATAAATGTGCCAAAAATGCCTTTTTTCCTTTTAATGCTTTTGCCTTAACCTTTGCCAATTTTCCTTAGCCAAAACACACATCCAGTGATGCCCACTAGGATATATTTTCCCAAAATTATGCTTGGAATAAGTGTCCCTTAACTATGGTATTATTTTTCCTTTATTAACTTTTATTACATGAAATTTTCAACAAGGTTGTTATAATGTCTCCACTTTGCACCTTCTCTACTTTACTACTCAAAGAAACACAGTCTTCTGCATCCAATTTGTAGAGGTTCTTCACCCGAACCCTGATCCGCTTCACCTATCTTGAGGCTATGTGACAAAGAAAATCCTTTCCCTTGCTAAATATCACACCATAGCCATGGTCCTCCAACGGCAATTGAAACCAAATTTGTCTTCAAACCTGGAATGTACATGACATATTTTAATGTGAGAGAGAACTAGAATCCCTCTGAAAGGTAACAATACTAATGGCAGTTGCGCTATACCCCCCATCATCTCCCATCTTGATGTGCATTTGGAGGTCCTTTGCCTCCAAGTCACTAAAGAACTATTTGTTTTCGTTCATATGGAATGAGGCTCCACTATCCAGGTACCACACATTACCCATAACCAATGTAACCATGCAAGTGATGAGGGTGAAATATAGTTCGAATTGTGAAACAAGAGCTTCACATCCTGCTCCTCCTAAGAGATTCTTATTAGCTTTCTTATGTGGACACCCTGTGACATAGTGTCCCAGCTTGTGACAGTGAAAACATTTAATCTTCGACATATCCTTCTTCTTTCCAACTTGACTGGAATTGAATTTGGAATAGGATGAATTCCCCTTCCCTTTCTTTGTCTTCCTATCTAAGGCATAGTTCTCCATCTCCTGTGTTTTGTCGAATCTCTTCTTGTACCAATTCGGTCCACAATCACTCCCACTCTGGTAGCTTCTCCCTCCTATTAACTAAGTCCTGGTAACTCTGCGAGTTCTTGGGAAGGCCTAGAAGTGCTAGGCTCACCATATCATCTTCAGCAACTATAACGCCGACACTTCCAAGCTCATCTCGACATTGGATGAACTTGGTCAAGTACTTCGGTATTCTTTTGCCCTTCTCCATCTTGATCTTTCTGAGCTTGTCCTTCAATGCCAATTTCCTGTGGTCACTATTGTTTTGAAACAGGTATGTCAAGGCCATCCACTTTGGAAATGGAGTTTCCTTACCATGGAGGTTTGAGACAATATGATCTCGAACTCCTTCTAAGATAATCCTTCTCGCCTTTTACACACACTTTCTCCACTCTACCAAATCCTTAGCATCAGTTGGATTAGGAATACCTTTGTCTATGAATTCCTTAAGCTCATTGTCTTCCAAAAATACCTTCATCGTGTCCTTCCAAGCAATAGATTTCGAACTACCCTTAAGGGTATATTCGAGTCTAAATCCATAGAACGACATCTTGCTGGCTCTGAAGTATGATACTACAAATTTGATTTCTCCTGCAAAATAAAAATTCATATTCTCCCCTTCTATAGGGATTTCAACTTCAAAACCATGTAGAAATTCCTTGTAGATTCAAATTGTAGATTGTAATATCCTAAAACAACTGACTTTAATCTACTCTACTCAACAGTGGAAACAATAATTGATCGATGAAATAACGAAGCATAAAAGAGAAATAATTCAATCACACATAACACAATAATTTTCTAGGGAAATCCATAGCTAAAAGCCCCTGTTATTTGTATATTGCATTAATCAAAAAATATGAGAAGATTACAATTCTTTTCTCAAGCCCTAGAAACCTCTACACAATATCAATCTATCTCACTACTTCACAAACAAGCTCCATCCAATACTTAGCCAAATCCAATGCATGCCAAGCTGTTATTTCCTTGCGTAGTTTCCTAGGGAATTTGCCCATATTTAATTGGGAAATTCCTCATCCATAACTATGCAATCCATCATAGGCCTTCCTCTGATCGCATGCACCACCTGTACAATACATATGATTATACAACTGATAGTACAATGTCCCTGAACTCCAATCTCAACTGAGTCTTTCTCTGATCTAACATGCATGAGTTAATTATGTGAATTTTCAGTTTACCAGCTGAGCAGTGCTGGTTACACCCCACTATTAGATCTCCCACTAATTCCTCCATCAGTTGGAACTAATTTAATTGTATTTAACTTAGTTAAACTAAATTAAATAACTACAACTCAAAAGAACTCAACTTGGGCCCCTAAAATTTAGGGATCACTCTATGATCTAATAATCACCCTATGAGTGACCTCAGTTAAAGGTTTATTAAATGAAGGTATTACAGACTCATGTGTTGGTGTATGTGTCTACGTTATTTAAGCAATGGATCGATCAGATTGCAAATACACAGACACTTGAAATGGAAAACAGCAGAGAAACACAATAAGCAAATACAAGAACACAAGAATTTAATGAGTTCACCCTATCCTCCATGGCTACATCTCCGATCCAGCTTTCAGTGGTGTCCTTCTTTTATTGTGTCTTGAAGTAGAGAATTACAATGAAGGAGCTCAATGTGAGTCTCCTAACACGGAATTTGCTTGGCAGGGTGGTTCTTGGATGACCCAAGCCACTAGAGTACACAGACTCTTTTCCTTACCAGCTCTCTGACCTTCTGGTCTATAATGGAGAGAGCCCATTGTAGTGCTCAATCCAAATAGGTCCTCTCTGGTATGGCTTGAATCCCTCAAGCTCTCTAGTGCTCAATGCTACCTTTGTTCATCTCGACCCTCTATCTTCCATTCTGTTGTTGCTTCATTATCTTTCTTTTCTCTGTTCTTCCTTTCTGTGTTCCATCCTCCTCTCGGGGTTTTGGTGTCTCTCTGCTTTTCCTATGCATGGCTTTAAGGCCATTTGTACCCATGGCTATTCAATTCCTCTTCCACTTCCCATCGGATCGCTTGCTACAACTTTGCTTGGACTTCCCCGTTCGACGTCATCATCAGGCTCACAAGGAGTGGCCACTTGTCCTCCTGCAGCTGCGCCAATTTGCTTCGTCGGCTAGATTTTTCCATTACATCATGGAATGAGTCTTCTACCACCTTGGCAGTAAAATTGGATGTCAAATCTTTACAAACTGTGGCTTAATCCCCCATTGATTCTGCTTTCCCATTGGGCGTGATCTCAGCTATTAAATCTAGAGCCCCCAGATCCGATGCCATTCGCTCATCCCACGCGGTTGACTAGCTCAATCGTTAGCACGCGATGAGTGGTGGTTTCCTCTCTCCTCTGCTTGCCACGCATCAAGCGTTGAGTGGAATCGCTCCATTTTCGCCAATTCTGCTTACCGTTTGAGCGTGCCCCCGATCAATATCGTCGGTTTTCAAAGCGCGGGTCCTGACTTGTCCTTTAGCCTTTTGTCCATGGTTTTCCCGTCTCCCATGCAACCAAGTGCTCAAGGCTTCTCCATTTTAAGGTTTTTTGCAATCGCGCATCAAAAATTGCCTCTGTTTTCCGATCCAGGCCTCCCATGGGCTAAATTTGCCTCCCGCATAGTCTCCATGGGCCTCAGTCAGCGCGCTTTGACCGAGGTCCTCGTCTTTCCACACTGGTTGCCATTGCCACTGGTTTAGAGGTGTTTTTTTATTACTGTTTTAAATTCTTTGAAGTTTGTCCCGACCTGGTACAACCATGGCTCTGTTAATCATTCTTTATGGATCCAATTCAGATCACGGCCTTCCCACTGAAAAGCTTTTGGACCACCAAAAGTTGGTTTTCTTTCAAGCATTGACTAAGTGAAGGTACTGTTGTCTCACTTGCCCAATCTCAATCCACTTTTCACTGCTCGGATTTGAACCTTTAAGTCCAATTCTGAGGTACTTAACATATCCTCTGCGCGTCGTCCTCACCTTCCTATCCAAGACTGTGTCTTCCTACAATTCATTTAGATATTTAGGTAGCAGGTCATCAATAGAAGGCAATTAACTTTGCTCTTTAGGATCCTCAATCATTGAAGGTTCAAACAATCTCAAGCAATCTGCATTTACGACTGAGTAGATGTGCATGTAAGCTGGTAGATCAAGGCGAAAAGCATTTTCACCAATCTTCTCAAGTATCCTAAAAGTTCCATACCTGATAGGCTTTAACTTTTTGCCTTCACCTTGCATCTTGTCCTTGCTGATATATAGCTAGACCTGGTCTCCAACTTGAAAACTATGCTCCATCTGATGCTTGTCATGCCTTGCCTTGTATTTGGCTTGGCTCTTTTCCAGTTGTTCCTGTACTACCTAGTGGATCTCCTGGTTCTATTCAATGAACCTAGTTGCCTTTTCCACATCATTGTGTCCATTAATCTTAGTATCTTTACCAAAGACAAAATCCAAAGGAGACCTTGGTATGAAACCAAAATAGCTTTCAAAAGGAGATCTCTGTGTAGAAGAGTTTTTCGCTCTATTGTAAGCATGCTACACATAACACAAATGTTCATCCCAAAGCTTAGGATGTTTGCTGCAATATCCCCTAAGTAACTAGATCACTATCCTGTTAACTACTTCTATCTGGCCATCAGTTTGTGGATGAAAAGTTGTGCTTTTCCTCAGTTGGGTGTCCATTAGCTCCCATGGACTTGACCAAAACTTCCCCACAAATTGGGTGTCTCGATCAGATACAATAGAAGTGGGTAATCCAAAATGAACCCATACATGTTCAAAAAATATTTATGCAGTTTGTTCAACTGTAATATATTTATTACAAGGTATCAAAATACACATTTTGTTGAACCTATCCACAGCCACATACAGATAATCATGACCTCTCCTAGATTTAGGCAGTCCTCCAACAAAATCCATGGAAACACTTTCCCAAGGGTGAGAAGGCACTGGTAATGGAGTGTACAAGCCTAGTTTTCTATTGCTGAGCTTGCTTTTAGCACACATAGTACACCCTCTTACATATCTAGAAACTGTCTCATTCATTTTCGACCAGTAGCAAAATCTTTTCAACTGTGCAACTGTTTTACTTACCCTAAAGTGACCTGATATCAGAGAAGTGTGTGCCTCTCTAATTATCTTTACTCTCTCAGTTTGTTGAATGCAGAGTTTCCCACAATGATATAAGAATCGGTCCTTCACATGATAATCCAATTCTTCTACCTTTTTTCCTTGACTCAAAGTTGCATATACATCTTTAAAGTCTATATCTTGAGCATATTGTTCAATGTAGCTTTCATGTAGTACAAAATTATGTGTAAGTATAGTAGATGCATTTACAATGGGTCTAGATAACATGTCTGCAACTTTTTTATGTATGCCCTTTCTATATCTAATGACTAAATGAAACTATTGTAGAAAACCCATCCATCTATAGTGTCTTGATTGCTGTAACTTAGTTTGGGAGTGTAGATATTGAAGTGGTTGATGATCAGTATGTATTACTGTCTCTTTGCCATTAAATAATGTTTCCACTTTTTCACACTCTGAACTAAAGCATATAATTCTTTATCATATGTGGGATAGTTAACTACCGCAAGATTAAAAGTCTCATAATGATAACATATGGGTTTACCGTGCTGTGTCAACACTGCTCCCATGGCATAGTCACTGGCATCCATTTGGATCTCAAACGGTATTTGTAGATCAGGCAGTGCTAGTACAGGTGTTGTACTAATCTTTTCTTTCAAGGTGTCGAAGGCTTTCTAATGTTTGCCTCCCCACTGAAACACCTTGTTCAATCTTGTCAAAGCATGTAAAGGGAGCTGCAATTGAGAAAAATAGAACATGAACTTGCCTCCCAATATTGTTGCTGACTGCCTTAAGGAAGCTCTCCTTCTATAGCAGACTTGGGTTTAGGCTTTATAATGACTACCACCTTAGAGGGATCTATTTTCAATTCACCACCCCCTACTATATGACCCAAATAATTTAGAGATTTTTGCCAAATTCACATTTTGAGAGTTTAACATAAATTTTTTCTCTTTTCAAAACATCTAATGTATGCTTAACATGATTTAAACGTTCTTCCCATGTTTTACTAAAAATCAGAATGTCATCTAGATGCACAATAATAAAATCATCAAGAAAAGGCCTGAGTACATCATTCATTAATCTCATGAAAGTAGCAGGGGCATTGGTCAAGCCAAAGGGCATAACTAGCCACTCATACAATCCTTGCTTTGTTTTGAAAGCAGCCTTCCATGCATCTTGCTCTGTAACTCTAACTTGATGGTATCCACAGTGCAAATCTAGCTTGGTGAAATAAACAGTTTCCTTCAATTGATCCAAAAGATCATCTATGCGAGGAAGGGGATAACGATTTTTTATTGTTATCTTATTCAGTGCTCAGTAGTCAATGCACATTCTCCACGATCCATCTTTCTTTCTCACCAAAACGATTGGTGACCCACATGGTGATGTGTTAGGCCTGATGAACCCCTTCTCGATCAACATCGGCACCTGCTTCTTGATTTCAACATTCTCTAAAGCAAACAACCTATACATTCCAATGTTAGGCAATGGGACATCTTGCTGCAAAATAATATCATGTACTATTTCCTTTTTGGGTGGCAAACCTTTAGGTTCCTGAAACAAAACATCATACTCTGAAACAATCTTTTTTTTATCAGCTTGCTGTTGAGCATTATAGCCTTCAAATACATTGGTTTTATCAGGTTTCTTTTCCTTTACAACCATTAGTAAGAATTGTTTGCATGAATTTATCATTCTTTTCATCTGCCCTGAATTTATGAGAGTATAATTATTCTCTAGCTTGTGAGCTCTTACAAAGTATTCGATTCCATCTTTAACGAGTAGATACATGTTCTCAACTCTATAGAAAATGGCTTTACTATCATACAAGTAAGGACTTCCTAAAACAATTCCACATATATCCAAAGGAATTATGTCTAACTCAACCTCATCTACAAATGCTGACCCAAAAGAAAACTTGAGTTTGCACTGTCTAGTCACTTGTAGTTGTGCTTTATCATTCAACCATCCTAATGGGTATGGTTTCTTGTGAGGTGTAGTTGCTAATCCCAATTTCTTTACAATTGCTTTAGAAATCAAATTTTCTTGTGAGCCACTATCAAACAAAATATCAATCTTTTGATGTTTGGAAATAAATCAAATTTGGAAAAGCTCATGCCTTTTTCTCTCATGTTCTTCATCAATAATAGTTTGAGAAGAATTACTAGTAGATGATTCAGAATTCTTACCTTTTATACCTGTGGCTGTAATGATTGTTTCATCTCCCGAGTCTGACCCCAAATCTTTCTAAATAGCTGCAGCAGTCTTCTTCCTCTTGTCCTCGGACTTCTTAGGTATCAGCTCTGGATGCAGAATCCAATAGTGCTAATCATCATGCCCCTCTTTTTTACATTGAGTGCATGAAGCTTTGCTTTTCTGTGCAGTGTTAGCCTTCCTTACTTTCCACTTCTTCTTTCTTTTCTCCTTTATTTTGCTTGCAGTGGGTTGGGATGGTCCCCCAACTTCTGGATTTCCATTCTTTCCTCTAGCTTCTAGATGAGTAGCTTGTACAGATACCTCATCTATACTAGTGGGATTAAACATGAGGATGGTATGCCTCATGCAGCTGTGTAGACCACCAATGTACTTCAAAAGAGTCTCTAGTGAGTCTAATGAGATCCCTAGAATTAGTGCTCTCTTTCTAAATTCTTGAGTGTGCCCTTGCACACTTTTCCCTTTTAACTGCTGAAGAGTTTTCCAACTCATCATGGCTTGTTGCATGTAGGCCAATGGATAGAACTACTTCTTGATTGCAGAAACAAAGTCACTCCAGACAGAGTTAGTCTTCCCATGTCTTTTCATGTCAGCTTGGGTTCTGCCTTCCAACCAAACCAAGGCAGTGCCTCCTAGGCATAGGCTTGCTAGCTGAATTTTTCTCTTGTCTGAGTCGATGTTTTTCACTCTACAATACACATCAATTTGTCTAATCCAATTGTCCAATTTTTCAGCATTTAGCTCTCCATCATATATAGGCAAGTCAAATTTAACATCTAACTTAATCAAAGATGCTTTCTTATTATGCACAGGGCTATTAGGAGGTGTGAGAAAGCTTTCCTCTTTCCCTTTTCCTTTTGAGTGGTCATGGGAATGACTCATCTTCTTCTTTATCTTGTTTAGAACCTGATGAATCTTCCTCCTTATGCTTTCTAAAGTCCTTATACATTTCTTCTACCATAGACCTTAGAGCTAGGAAACTCTCTATGAATTAAGGGTCTGGCCCCATAGAACCTTCCTCTGACATTGTCTTCCGAGGATAGACTCTCCCAATTTTAGGATTAGTTTCGACCAACTCTCCTTCTCCTAATTTGAGCTTTGATCTAGTGAGCATTCAACAGCTAAACCAACACAAGCTTGTCTAACCTTATATCCTAAAGCTCTGATACCACTTGATCTGATAATCACCCTATGAGTGACCTCAGTTAAATATTTATTAAATGAAGGTATTACAAACTCATGTGTTGGTGTGTGTGTCTATGTTATTTAAGCAACGGATCAATCAGATTGAAAATACACAGACACTTGAAATGGAAAACAACAGAGAAACGCAGTAAGAAAATACAAGAACACAAGAATTTAATAAGGAGTTCACACTATCCTCTAGGGCTACATCTCCAGTCCAGCTTTCAGTGGTGGCCTTCTTTTATTATGTCTTGAAGTAGAGAATTACAATGAAGGAGCTCCATGTGAGTCTCCTGACATAGAATTTGCTTGGCAGGGTGGTTCTCAGATGCCCCAAGCCACTAGAGTACACAAACTCTTTTCCTTACCAGCTCTGGACCTTCTAGTCTATAATGGAGAGAGCCTAATGTGGTGCTAAATATGGACAGATCCTCTCTAGGATGGCTTGAATCCCTCAAGCTCTTTGGTGCTCAATGTTGCCTTTGGTCAGCTCGGCCCTCTATCTTCCATTCTACTATTGCTTCACTATCTTTCTTTTCTCTATTCTTCCTTTCTGTGTTTCGTCCTCCTCTCAGGGTTCTGGTGTCTTTCTGCTTTTCCTGTGCATGGCTTTAAGTCCATTCGTACCCATGGCTGCTCGATTCCTCTTCCACTTCCCGTCAAATCTCCTACTACAACTTCATTTGGAGTTCCTTGTTTGGCGTCATCATCAGGCTCATAGGGAGTGGCCACATGTCCTCCTACAGTTGCACCAATTCGCTTCGTCGATTTGGTTTTTTCGTTACGTCATGGAATAAGTCTTCTACCACCTTGGCAGTGAAATTGAATGTTAAATCTTCACAAACTGCGGCTTAATTTCTCGTCGATTACGCTTTCACATCAAGCGTGATCTCAGCTGTTATATCTAGAGCCCCCAGATCTGATGCCATTTGCTCGTCCCGCGCAGTTGACTAGCTCAACCATTAGCACGTGATGAGCGGTGGTTTCCTCTCTCCTCTGCTTGCCACGCGTCAGGCACTGAGTGGAATCGCTCCATTTTTTCCATTTCCGCTTACCGTTTGAGGGTGCCCCTGATCAATACCGTAGGTTTTTAGAGCACAGGTCCTACCTTGTCCTTTAGCCTTTTTTCCACGGTTTTCCTAGCTCCCACGCAACTAAGAGCTTGGGGCTTCTCCATTTTGAGGTTTTTTGCCCAACGATGCACAATTAGTGCTAATCACGCATCAAAAACTGCCTTTGTTCCCTAATCTGGGCCTCCCAAGGGTTTGCCTCCCGCGCAGTCTCCATGGGCCTCAGTCAACATGATTTGACCGAGGTCCTTGTCATTCCATGTTGGTTGCTATTGCCACTGGTTTAGAGGTGTTTTTGATCATTGTTTTAAATTCTTTGAAGTCTGTCGTGACCTGGTACAGCCATGGCTCTGTCAATCATTCTTTATGGATCCAGTTCAGATCACTCTACATGACTCTAGATATACTCCCAACTCAAATTAACCGAGCCAACTACGTCAAATTAACTTATTTAACTATTACAAGTTGATATGGGAATTACAATTACAATTTAATTCAGGTACTAAATTAAATTACGATTCTCTTGTTGCATTTTTCAACAGACTAGATGGCAACCCATAGAACCAAAGTGGAGTATTACAAAAAATCATTAGATTGCTTTGATGATGAAGGTGAAGGAAGGACACTATAAGGGAAGAAGAATATGATTTATGTTAGAAATGTTTTAGCATTAGAAGCAAAGAAATGCAATCAAAAGTGGCATACTATATTTATGGTATTGATAAACAATGTAACAAAGGGAAGAAAAATTGAACTTGATGATCACCCCATTTTGTAGCAATAAAACGATGTATTTCTGGATTAAATACCAAGGAAACCGCCCAAGAGAGATATCAATTTCTTTAATGAGCTAATTCCCAATTCACTTCCAGTTTCTAGGACACCATATTGCATGAGCACTCCCGAACTAATGGAGTTAAAGTTGCATCTAAAGGAGATGTTAGTAAAAGGATACATCAGGCCTAGCATATCACTCTAGGGAGCACCAAATTTGTTTGTGAAGAAGAAGGATAGTACATTATGACTATGCATCAATTATCAGCAATTGAATAAACCAACAATAAAGAATAAATATCAACTACTAAGAATCGATGATTTATTTGACTAGCTAAGCGAAGCTATTGTGTTTTCAAATTTTGATTTAAGATCTGACTATCACCAATTTAGGATTACGGATAAAGACATTCATAAGACAACATTCAATATAAAATACAGACATTACAAGTTTGTGGTGGTTCCATTTGGGCTTACAAATGCTTCAATTATGTTTATGTGCTTGATGAACAATGTACTCAACCAATACCTGGACAAAATTTTGCTAGTATTTGTTGATGATATTTTGGTTTGCTCAAAACCAGAAAGGAACATGAGGAGTACTTGAAGGAAGTATTACAGTTGTTGAGGGAACAAAATTTATATGCTAAACCCAGTAAATGTGATTTTTAAAAGATACAAGTTCAATATTTGTGGCACATGATATAAAAATAAGGTGTGGTTGTAGACCCTGAGAAGATTAAAGCCATCATGGAGTGGTCCAATTCCAAAAATGTTATAGAAGTCAAATCCTTTATGGGGTTGATTGGATCTATTGGCAATTCATTCGATACCTTTTTAAGATTGGGCATCCAATCACAACCCTGCACTGGAATGGTGTAAAATTTCAAAGGACATCATAATGCACAACAAGCTTGAACAACTCAAACACTTGCTAACACATGCACCTATCTTGAGGATAGTTGATCTAGAGAAATATTTTTAGTTTGCATGGATGCTTGTAAAGAGGGATTGGGCATAGTACTAATGTAGGAAGGGTAGGTGATCTTCTATGAATCAAGAAATTTAAATGAACATGAAATAAATTATGTCACCCATGACCTAGAGCTCACAACAGTTATGCATGCACTAAAAATGTGGAGTCATTATTTGCTTGGAAGGAAATTTGTATTGATTTCAAACCATTGAAGGATAAAATATATGCTTGACCAACATAAATTAAATGAAGACATGATAGATGGTTAGCCCTCATTAGTGAATTTGACTTTGAAATCGAAGGTATCAAGGGTAAAGAAAACAAGGTGGCATATGCACTTAGTAGAAGTCTGAAAGTGGCTCAATTGGAAGCTATGAGATTTTACAAATTTTACATCAAGAAAAATATCAAGGAAGAATTGGCACAAGATGAACAATTCCAATACGTGAAGGATTATTTGCAAAAAGAGCTAAAAGGACCATTTAGTAAGAACTATACACTCATAGATGATGGCATGCTAAAATCCAAAGGCAGGTGGTATATACCTTGCATGGGTGAGTTGAAGAAGACCATTTTAGATGAGTTTCACAAAATACCATATTCAATTCATCCTAGCTATCAAGACGATGTATATTTGGCTAGGTATGAAAAAGGAAGTTGTTGAGTACGTTGCCAAGTGTTTGGAATGTCTGTAGGTTAAAGTGGAATGTAGACGCCTAACCAGACTATTACAATCAATTTCAATCCCTGAGTGTGATCCAAACTTAAAAATGAACAAAAAAATTTAGAGATATAATCTTAAACACAAAGATGTAGCATAAAAACACTTCATTTCATTCATAGAAAAATATTGAACTATGCTTACAAACAGAATGGAAATAAGATAGCTCAGGTGATGGTAGCTTATCTCTAAGAAGAGATGTGGTGACTACATGCCTATCAATTGTGTTACAATGAGGCTCAAGGGAATATTTATTACTGGAAAACATGAGAAAACCCTAACCAACCAAAACCCTAACCCCAGGAGATGTAACACCAAGAATTTGTGGGCCCCATTGGGGTTAGTTGGGCAGCCAACTTCCTGGGGTAGTAACTTGGTCATATTATCTCTGTTTAGCACATACAATACCTTGTTGGAAATATCTCACTCATTAATATAGGTTTCACCATAGGCCCTAACCTATGTACTTGTCTCAAACCCCAAAAAATCCATTTAGGGGGTCAAAACTGCTTCGAAAGTTCAGGACCCAAAAAATTGCTAAACGTAGTAAATGCTAAAATGAACAAGGAAATAGATGAAACTGACTGGGGGCTCTAGGTGGAATAGGCGAGTGGCCACCTATATCCACCTGGATCATTCCTCCCCCCTTATGAAGTAAAGGTCCCCATTGCGTGTAGATCCTCCATGAGGTGAGGAAATTTATGGTGAACCTGGTCCCTTGTGAACCACTTTCCCTTGTGAAGGAGTTGGATTGCTTTGACAACTCGATATAACTATATCCTTTATTGGTGAGTGTTATTGATATGTGTTTCCATGATCTGATTAGTTGTGGCATGTTCCATGCAGTCCGGGTTTAGCTCTGTTGGTGTGAGATGTCCTGCAATGTTAGATGTGTCCAACAATGGTGGAAATTATGGTCGAAGGCGATCTACATTGAACACTAGGTGCATACCAAGGAATGATGGGATGTTGAGCTGAAGGCATTGTCACTGGTGGCCTTGATGATGGTGTATGGCCCATATCGAAGTAGGTGAAGCTTGCAGTGGGGTCCAACAAGACGCTCCTTCCGTAAGTGTAGCCAAACTTTGTCACCCACCTGAAACTTGAGCGACACCCAATGTTGATCATGGAACTGCTTGTACTTAGCATTGGCTCTGTCCAATATATCATGGAATTGTTGAGGAATGTGTTGAATGTGCTTAATGAAGTTGTTATCCCTTTCAGCTTCAGACTGAACGTGAGCTGAATCAACCTAAGTGGTTGCAAATGGTAGGGCCACATCAATGGGGCGTAATGGCTGAAATCCCAACGCTACCTAAAAGGGGTTGTGGTTTGTTGAGCTTTGGAGAGTTATGTTGTAGTTGTGTTGGACATAGGGGAGACTTTCATCCCAAATGCATGGATGCTTCGAGTTGTACATGCACAGAATGTGTATGATCATCCCATTGACAATCTCTATTTGGCCATTAGTTTGGGGATGGAAAGTCATGGAATTCATAAGTTTTGTATATAGCGTCGACTAGAGACTTGACCAAAATTCACTCAAGAATCTATTGTCACAATCTAAGAAAATGGACTATGGGATCCCAAAGTGTAACCACACTCACTCAAAGAAGAGCTTAATAGTGGCCTCCGCTGTGATACTCTTCTTGCAGGCTGTCATTATCGTCATCTTAGAGAACCTATCAACGACCACGAAAACATAATCATTTTCATGCTTAGTAGAAGGAAGGCTCCATAAGTAATCCATCGAGACAGATTCCTAAGGCTCTCTATGAGTAGGTAGAGGAGTATACATGCCTTGCTTCTTGATGGTTGGTTTGGCAATGGCGCAGGTGGTGCAAGATCTAATGTACTTCCCAACATCCTCATGAATTTTTTGCCAATAAAAATACTTCTGTAATACTGCCATTGTTTTCTCTACTCCGAAATGTCCAGTGACCCAACTGTAGTGTGCCTCCCAAATCATCTTGGCATGCTCACTTGAAGGAACACATATTTTTCCTAGATAGCATAACAATGAATCATGAAGGGGAAAATTTGGTACTTGCTTCCCTTCGAGGAGTGTCTGGTATATGTTGTCGAATTCTAAATCGCTCTTGTAAAGGTGCAGCCACCTTGATGTCTCGTGCCCACAGGAGTCAAGCACAATAATCAGCACTATGACTGGTGATTGGCTAAGGCAATCAATGAAATTATTGGTGTTGCCCTTCTTATACTTAATATTCAAATGGGACTGTTGTAGATAGGTGGACCATTTCTAATGATGATCGTTCCGCAACTTCCCTTGTGTCTATATGAATGGTAGGCTTGCACAATGGAATACATTTATTTGTCATAAGTGGGGTATTTTTGGACTGTGTTTGAAAGTGTGTCACTATGGTAAGCCACTGGATGCCTATGTTGAGTAAGAACCTCACCAACAGCATAGTCAGAGTCATATGTCTCAATCTCAAATGATTGTTGCAGGTCTGTTAATGTGAGCACTGGTGCAAAATAGAGGTGATTCTTCAACTCAAATAATGCTTTTTGTTGGGTTTTTGACCAAAACAAAATACTTTCACTCTACCCTTAGTGACTTGACTTAAAGTCCAAGTCATATGAGAGAACCCCACCACAAAACTACGGTAGAAACTGGCAAGACCCAAAACGTTGCAGAGCTCTGTTAGAGTGGTTATGGTTGGCCAATTCTGAATGACTTGTATCTTGGATCAGTCCACATGTACACCCTTCTCATCAATGATGTATCACAGATATTGAACCTGGGTTAGGCCAAAGGTGCATTTCTCCAAGTTAGCACACAACTTGTGTTTTCACAGGGTTTGAAGGACCTGTCGAATATGGTGGAGGTACTATTCCCAAATCTAGCTAAAGATCAAGATGTCATCTAAATATACCACTATGAATGCATTGGTGAAGGGTCACAAGATGTCATCTATCAACCTCATGAAGGTTTCAGGGGTGTTCGTCAATCCGAATATGACCAACCATTCAAAAAGGCCCTCCTTGTATTTGAGGGAAGCCTTCCACACATTGGAGGGTTTGATAGGAACCTAGTGATAAATTGACTTCAAGCCAGTCTTGCTGAAATATGTTTCTCCTTTGATCTATTCCAGAAGATCATCAATCTGTGGGATTGGGTACCTATTCTGGAGAGTGATCTTGTTCAACATCTGATAGTCAATATAGAGCCTCCAAGTCACATAATTCTTCTATACCAATACAATCTGGTTCCCACAAGGTGACGAGATTGGCCTGATGTTCCCTTTCTACAATAGTTCCTGAATCTGCCTCTTGATCTCATCATTCTCCATAACAGAGCTTCAATAGATTTTTCCATTGGGCAGTGGCATGCCAAGGGTCAGATCGATGGAGTGCTTGACCTAGCAATGCAGAGGTACCCCTTGGGTTAGGCAAAAATATCCTTGTACTCCTCAAAAACCTTGTCCATTTGTTGTTGTTATGCAGAGGATCCCTACCTAGAAGTCGTGGCCATAACCTTCTTCTTGCCTTGGGGGAAAATCATATGGAAAGCAATTTTCCCGATCTGGGAAATGATCTTACTGCATTGCTCTACAGTGATCAAAGAGATGGCGGTAGGTGGGGCTACCTTTGGTATCCTGTAAAACTTATTAGCTAAAGTAATAATCACATAGCGAGGTCTAGACTCATATACAACATGTCGCTCCCACAAGTATCATTTTCCTAACAATACATCACAAAATTCAAGAGGAGCAATGTCACGGAGTACCTCATCCATGAAGGGCTTGGTGTTGTAGGGAATGTGGCATTGTTAGCTGACATGAAGATATCATCCTTGGTGAATCCACCCAAAGGTGTACGGTTGTGGATGTGTTATATTATTTAGGCCCAACCGCTTCATGACCTCTGCTGAAATGAGGTACTTTTAGCTTCCGCTGTCAATAATGAACTGCAATGGAGAACCCTTCACCCACATCTGTGAGTGGAAGAGGCATTCCCCCTCCTCTAGATCTTCGGGTTCGATATTCTGGATCTTGGTGGTGGCCACGATGGCAGTGAGCTCCACATTAATGATCTGCATCCCTTTGTCAGTTCCCTTATCGGGTTTTGATTTAGAGTTGAAACCTATGTTTGATTCAGAAGCCTTCCGCTCGACCACCAATGACTACTTGGCCCAACACTCACTTGTGTTCTGAGTGGAGCTCTTATGGAACTCACACCATTTTCTCGTGTCCTTATTCACCTTTGGGGTGTTTTTCTTTGCTTGCGGCTTCGTCGAGTTGTCTTGGTAGCCCCGCCTTGGCTTGGTCCTTTGTTTTGTGGTTTGGGGGCACCTTTTCCTTGCTTTGAATTTACAGATCCAAAGTCCCACTTCTTTTGTTTAAACTTCTTCTCACTATTGACAGCGTACCGATATGTCATGCCAAGTGAGGAAATGTCTAGGAACTCCATCTTGTCCTGGATGTACTTGTGTAGACATCCGTGGTACTTGAGCACCAAATGTCACTTAGTATCCTTGATATCCAGCTTCGTGCGAAGCGTATGGAAAATATTTGTGAATTCAGGCACATCTTGATCTGTTCCCTACCATAACATGGTCCATTTTATGTATTTGTCTTCATAGCTCTCGAAAGGGTAATATTGTTCCTTGATGGCATCTCAGAAAGAATTCCAAGTGGTTGCGGCTGAAAACAACGAGGGTTCACTCTCGTCCTTTTGTTCATAGTAGGTTTCCTACCAATCCTTGACGTGTGGGGTGGCTTTGAGAAGTGAAAAATTAATTTTTTACTTATTGGAAAAGTCATGAACTGAAAATTTTACTTCCAACATATTTAACCATTCATCTATAATGTCTGCATCTATCAGGCCTTCGAATATGGGAATATCGAAGTTAACTCATACCTTAAAAGGAGTGGCATCTCCAGAGTGGCTGCTGGATGAGGATGCATCACCTCTCGGTAGTCATTGAAGGATCTGGGAAAAGTTATCCATCATCGCATCCCTATGTTGCTCAAGGGCTTCCTCGAGCAACATTTTGAAAGGATCTCATGCCCCCTCATCTTTCTTTTATTCTGCCATAGGAGGTCATTAGGTTTTGCAAGGTTGATCTTGTAATGGTTCAAACATATCAAGCCCTAACTCCTTATACCCTGGCCTCGTTGGGGACATGGAAAGAAAAAAAGAGAAAGAGCATATTGCTCCTGTACCACCCATCCAAAATTAAATAGGAATGCAACAACATACAGATATAATCATAAAAATGGAGATCCAGTAGAAAAACACTTCATTTCATTAATAGACAAATATTGAACTATTCCTACAAACAGAATGGAAATAAGATGGCTCTAGCGATGGTAGCTTATCTCTGAGAAGAGATGTTTCAACTACATGCCTCTGAACTGTGTTACAATGAGTACCAAGGGCCTATTTATTATTGGAAAACATGAGAAAACCCTAAATAATCAAAACCCTAACCCCATGAGGTGTAACACCAAGAGTTTTTGGGCACCGTTTGGGTTAGTTGAGCAGCCAACTTCCCGGGGTCGTAACTTGGTCATATTATCTGTGTTTGGCACGTACGACACCTTGTTGGAAAAGTCTCACTGAGTAATACAGTTTCACTGCAAGCCCCTATCTACGACTACAGGCTTGCCGCGGACCCCAAAAAAACATCTTTTAGGGCATCAAAACTGCTCTGGAAGTTCAGGACTCGAAAAAATTACTAAAAGTAGTAAATGTTGAAATGAACAAGGAAACAAATGAAACTGACTGGGGGGTCTAGGTTGAATGGGTGGGTGGAGACCAATATCCACCTAGATCAGAGTGGAATTGGGAATTCATATCCATGGACCTCATCACGAGATTGTCTAAGATGCCAAGACAACATGATGCCATCATGGTAGTAGTGAACAAATTGAGCAAGGCAACTCACTTCATACCTGTAAAATCCACCCACAAGGCCATTCACATTGTGAATGTCTTCATAATGAATATATTCAGACTACATGGCATACCTAAGAAGATAATCTCAGATCGAAATGAAAAATTCACATAAAACTTTTGGTTAGAACTATTCACTAGGTCTAGGACTTAGTTGGCATTCAATACAATATATCATCCTCAAATTGATGGACAAACAGAGTGAGTGAATATGGTTTTAGAAGACATGTTAAGAATATACGTTATGCACCATCCAAAAAGGTAGGAAGAATTTTTTCCCTTAGTTCAATTTGCATTTAACAATGTTTGCCAAGAATCATTAAATATGAGTCCCTTTGAGGCTTTATATGGCAAAAGGTGTAATAATACACACCCATTAGTTGGGATGACATGGTAAACATGGTAACACTCAGACCCGATATGTTAAAGGAAAGTGAATAGGAGGTTAATAATATCAAAGAAAAGTTGAAGGTAACCTAGGACAGATAGAAGAGCTATACATACCTATAGAGAATGCATAGAGAATTCCAAGTGGGAGATCACATTTATCTTCAAATTAAACTAAGAAGGAGTTCATTGAAAGTGATATCCTGTGCTAAGTTGGCACCGGTATTTTGGAGACGATTTAAAATATTTTAGAGAGTGGGGCTAGTGGCTTATAAACTAGCCTTACACCCCATCATAAAGGCTCGTGGTGTATTTCATGTATCCTTACTAAAAAAGTATGTGCATGACTCCAATCATGTGATCTATTGACATATGATATAGGTGGAGTATAAAGGATAGTTCTAACTCAAACCTTTATGCATCCTAGACCAAAGGCACACCATGCTCAAAACTGAGTAATAGAATAAGTCAAGGTGAAACGCAAGCACTTTGGACTTGATGAGGCAACTTGCGAACATGTGAGTCAGATGAAAATGTTTCACCCATTTTTGTTCAATATGTAATGGATGTGAAAGATTTGTATCCATAAAGTTTGGATTTTGTTGTCTTTTCCTATTTTGTAGAACAATAAGAACAATGTTCCTTGAAGGGGTTGGGTTTTGTAAAATCCCCTACATTGACTATTTTTTCCCCAAGCCCTACATTCACTATTATACTTGTAAACATTTTATATATTTGTGCATTCCAACGTGATAACTGTTGTTGGAAAAAATGTTGTTTAAGTATATTGGAATTATTAATGTGGAAATTCATTAATGCTTGATTATGGTACTCAAATGTATGATTGATTTATTTGATATTAAAATTATCAAGAATGTATTAATACTTTATTTAACAATAAAAATCATTAATTATAATTTCTATTTAAGTTTTTTATTCAAATTAAACTTGTTGGAGAGAAGGGACAACATGCCAGAGTCTATGGGAGGAAATTATGGTTATACTTGCTAACCTGAACAACCATAACACACCCCATTGAATTAAATTTCAGACTCCTTATGGCTGAGAAAATTCATTCCCTATTATGATTGAAATCATTAATCCAACTGGGCAACTTTTCAAAGTCGACAAACCTTCCAACTACCAGGAATGTGAAAGGGAAACTTGCCTAGGCGACGCCATCTCGACCTCCCCTTCTAACGAGTTAAAAATGCAAAGTATAAAAGGAGTAATAATGGGGGAAATCAATGCGCTCTAGGCTATACCTCGGACGTAACTGTGTGACCATAAAAATGTTGCCCAATTCAAAGAAGGGTTCAACTTGATTTTGGGAAGAAACAAAAGTGTAGAGAGTTTGTTTGGGTGTGAAGCTCGTGAATGTAATTTGACCTACAATGGACCATTGATCCATCCTCATTATTTACTAGGAATTATCAATTTAAGCATAGATATATTGAATTGAAAATGTTGGGTGCTTGCTATGACTATGAAACCACTAGTGCTTGTTGTGATTGCGAAACCACCAATGCCTATCTCTTGCAATTAAACCACCCACATAATGAATCATTTGAGCTTGCGATTGGATTTGAAACTGTTGATGCTTGTTGTGACTATGAAACCACCAATGCTTTCCAAATTGTTGATAAACCACCTGCAAGTGATACCAATCTCCTAGCTCAATCAATGTATTGCCCCTGTGAATTTAGTTCTCAGACTCTAGACTTGGAGAGGGGTTAGTTAGTTATGATATAAAGCTCAGTGTAACTAGCATATGGTTGGGAAGATAGTGATAGTCCCTTCTCCAATCACCAACTGAACTCAACTCAACTAGATATGTAGCATGGTCTATGCCTTTTTTTATTAGCTCTACGCTATGCTTATTTAAACTAACCAATCTATATTTATGTCTCTACATGAATTACGATTTGAATTTTATTTGTTTATATAATCATGACAATTATCAATTTGATATGTTCATGGCCATTTAATTTGTTTGGTCTTTTTAATTTTGTTGAAGGTTAAGGATTTAGAACTTATATCATACATTGTATAAATACCATAATTGTACCATACACCGTGTGTGCTTGGGATAATAAATTTGTACTATAAGAATTAAACTCAAGGCACCTCCATTTTACAATTTTTTATCTAAACATACTATGGCTTGTCGAAATGATATGATTTATAAATTGTAGTTGTATATTCGTGGTTTAATTAATTGATATGTGTGTTTCATTCTCTGGTCAAATTTCGAATAGTTTGTGTATGTAACCACCACAACTAGGGAGATGTTTCTTAAACCACTGAAATATTCATATATACCTTGTGAAATTAATTGGGGTTGCACCATATTCTCACCACAACATTATGATTCAGTGAATTATTATCACCATTTATTCACACACTACTAAGTTAGTAATTCACGAACAGTTGAAATATGCATATGTATAACTTAAGTTTGGGGCCTTATCCCTTTTCTAATCTCAACATCATTGTTTTGGTGAATACTATCACCCAAGTATTTACGCATTACTGGGTGGTCAAACATACAAATTTGTTGACCCGGCCTTACCATTTCTTTTGTATGACTACTTGAGGTTGGGTTGTTGACCTCGAATTAATTCAACCTTGATAACTCTCGCATGGCCCTTAACCATCAAGAAATTTCATGTGTCCTGTGAACTAAACAAGGTGGTAAAGTGCCTTCGATTATGGAATACTATGATAAGATTTGGCCTTTAGCTAACCCATTAAAAAACCAATCGACTAACAAGATTTGGATGGCCCATTACTACTAGTTTAATTTATTATGAAATGAGGAGACCACCTATTCTTTGGGTCTCTAAGCCCTGTGGAACTCGAGTTTTATATGTAGTTGAGAACATGCCCTCCAACCTACTATGATGTGAACCTAACAAGCCCACCATTCTTAGTCCCTCAAGCTCCAAGGTGCACTCACAATCGTTAAATCGTGCCACTATCAACAAAACCCAATTCATGGAATGTGGTCCACGGTAGTTTCGCCATAATAACAACTATTGAATTGTCAGTCCCACATTCTCTCGATGAAGCAGAGTGGAAACACTTATATGGTGAATCCTAGTGTATATCCCATTAGGGTCTTGGCCTACATGCATTGTTAGACTTGTAATCAATCCCCTTACATAACCAGGGGTGGACACTATATTAACTTGAGACTCAGCGTGTGGTTAATTTTTTTTTCTTTTTTTCTTTATCAACTCCAAAATTCAATTTACAAAATGAGTTTCTGCAACAATAATTTAAACACCATGAAACCAATAGTGACTAATAATTATCTATCCAACTCTAAGCTAATCACCTCCACCAACACAAACCCAACTGCACTCAAAGATATATGTATATATAATACACGCTTAAGAGAATATAAAGGATTTCATTTATCCCTTTCATCTATCACATACTATATTAGTGTATAGGAGTGAGGAATATGCAAATATTTCATTAATACAAGTGATCCTCCATTGACAACCATTCATTGAATTATATGCTACATTAGTGTGCTTATGTTGAGCAAACTTGTATGTATTGTGTTGCCATTATGGCACAGGTTTGGAGCTATGGCACAGGTGTTGTCCTTGACGGCAACCTTCTTTGGTATCATATCTCAATTTAGGCACTCAGAAAGTAGAAAAAGACATATACGCAGGTTCATCTAGACGAAGGCGCGTATACACGCGGGTTATACATTACAAAAGCGCGTATATGTTGGGGATCATTCTTTTGGTCCATGGTAGTTAGATCTTGGAACTTGAACCTATGTTTTGGACCATGGCGTCTCGTTAGATGTGTTGATCCCTAGTTTTCGGTTCATGGTATTGAAATGTTATAGTTTTGGACCATGGTATTGGGGAAGGCCTAAGGCTATAAAAGAGGAAGGAGATCTTGTGACAAATAATCATCTGAATTATTATTGAAGATCTGATAAAGTGCTAGAGCTGGTATATTGGGTGGTGATGTAGATCTGGATCTGAAGGTAGGAGGAACCTTAGCACAAAAGGAAGGATAACTTCTATTCATGGGTCATAATCTTTAAGCCTAAATGGCAGTATCTTTGTATGTTTTTGATCTGCTAGATGTGGCGCTTGTTTGATCTATAAGTATGATAGTCTGGGATAATTAGTGATTGAATATCTGGAAGAGTGTGTTGTCCCTTATAGATTTGTATACATGTTCAGTAAGGCAAAGACGTGTATACACACAGTTTTAGTGAATTAAAGGGGCGTATACGCAGGTTGTTCCATACGTAGAAGCGTATGCATGCTAGTTTCAGGCTGTTGAAATAGCGTATATAATCTAAGTTGTGATCTAGCTGCTTCTGACTATTGTTGTTGTGTTCTGGGTTCTATTTTCTGGTGTATGGTTTCTTGTACAGTGTTTTGGGTACAGCTGTAGGAAGAATATCTACTTGATTCAGATCTAATTTGTGAAAAGGAGATTGGTTGATTCTTGATGATTGTTTGATGGATCCAGTCTGAAAACTAATGAAACGTGGTCCCTGGAAGAAAGAGAAGGTTGTAGCCTTCTATAGGCCAGCACCTACGTACTAGTATCTTGGCTAGTGCAAGAGCTAAGGGGGGTTATAGCTCCCTTCCAGGAGAAGCTAGAAAACGAGAGAGAGTTGTAGCTCTCTGCAGGTTGCAGCCTGCGTACTGGTAAAGGACTGCACCAATACATTGTAAACAGAAATTTCTAATTAAAGAAAGATAGAGACGAAATGCAGCAGATGGTTTTCACCCACATTGGGTTTCCACCTTATATCTGGTGTTCTTGTGTGTGATTGTCTTTCTGCTATGTTTTACTGTCTCTGGTTACTGGTTATTTGATGTTGCATCTCATATTAACAAACATCATCTGAAGTTTTAAGAAAATTAAAAGTTTGCTCTGTATACACGGTTTTTCTTCTGAATAGTTGCGTATATACGCGGGTTGAATTAACTGAAGTAGCGTATACAATTTGGTTTTTGAAAAGGATTATTTGACTTGATAATACTGATTCCCCCCCCCTCTCAGTATTATTTCCAACAAATATGAGGTGGAATGCACTAATTTAATGCCCATTGATTCACACATGTCCACCAACTCTTTTGCCCTAAAATTTGTTGCATTGTCTATAACCAATTTGGTTGGGCAACCAAACCTGGTGAAAATGTTTTCCGTCAAGAATTTCATGACAACCTGGCGATCAGCTTTCCTAGAGGGGATGGCCTCAATCCATTTGGTAAAAGAATCAGTGGCTACTAAAATCCATCTATGATGGCCACTGGAATGTGGATTAATCTCCCCTATGAAATCCAAACCCCACTGCTAGAAAGGGCCACTGGTATGTATTGGCTTCAGGGGCAAGGATTCCAACTGTTGTCTTCCTACAAATCTCTAGCACTTGTCACAAGATATCACAAATGAAAACACATCAGAGAATAGAGTGGGCAAATAATATCCAGCTCTCGAGATCTTGTGGGTTGTGGTTTTCTAATAATGATGTCCTCCACAGATGCTAGAATGGAACTGGTGCATGACTTTCATAGATTGCTCTTTTTCTAGACATCTTAAGAGGATTCCAGATGGGTCCCTCCAATAAATCAAGTTTTTATTAATACAAAACTTGGTTGCTCTGAGCTTAATGGTCTTGGCTTGGCTTGAACTAAGGCCTCGAGGAACTTCTAGCTTCAATAGGAAGTGAGGTATTCTAGAATACCATTCACAAGAAGCCAGATTCTCAGCTAATGACTGGTTCTGCTTTCATTCTTCTATTGTCTCCTCTGCTTGTTCAACCTCTGAATCTGCACCTATGCAATTTATGTTTAGCACACCGTAATTTTCCTCAACCATAAGCTTAGCCAGGCCTTGGCCTTTGACAAGCTTGGTGGGATTTACCTCTATGCTGAAGTCAATGAGCTTTGTAATCCATTTAGCCATTCTTCCATCAACATCTGGTTGTGTTAGGACATCCTTTACTGAGGTAGAGGGTACATAGGCAATCACTTTGGAGTGTAGAATGTAGATTCAGAATGCCTTTAAAGACTTAATGAGAGCATAACCCTGTTTTTCAATAATGTCATATCTTAATTCAGCATCCCTTAAAGTTTTGCTGTAAAAGGCCACAGCGTGTTCTGCACCTTCATCATTTCTCTGCAACAAGACTACTGCAAGTGTATGATGAGAAGCAAAAGAGAAATTACAAAAGTCCTTGGTGTAGTCCGGGCTGACTAAGGTGGGAGCTTCCATGATAGATTTTTTGATGGCTTCAAAAGATCTTCTTGCAACCTCTTCCCATTTTATCTCTGACCCCTTCTTTAACATGGAGATGATGTTCTTCACTAGTTTTGCAAAATTTGGAATGAACCTCATCACAAAGTTAATCTTTCCCAGAAAAGATTGAATGTCCTTTTTCGATCTTGGGATGGACAATGTCTGTATTGCTTGAACCCTTCCTGGATCAATCTTGACACCTGCAGCAGAAACGATGTGTCCTAAAAGTTTGCGTTCTTCTAGAGAAAATCGTGACTTCTTGGGATTCACTGAGCTTCCAAACCTTTTGCACTTAAGAAAAACCTTCCTCAAATGCTGCAAATGATCCTCGTGACTGCTGGAGAAAACTTTTATGTCATTCAAGTAGATAAGGACAAACTTGTCCTTCTCTCCCACAAAGCTTATGTCCATGGCCCTCTGAAAGGTAGCCCTGACATTCATCAGCCCAAAAGGCATCTTGGAGTACATGAAAGTGCCCCAAGCAGTAGTGAAGGCAGTCTTCTCTTGATCTTCTGGGTGTACAACAACCTGATTGTAGCCTAAAAATCCATCCAAGAAGGACATGACTCTAGCCCCTGAAACTTTTTGTAGCAAGTGTTCCATCTTGGGCAAGGGGTAGTTGTCTTTCTTAGAGAATTTGTTCAGATAACTGAAGTCAACAAAAAGACTGATTTCTCCATTTTTCTTCCTTACTATCACCAGGTTAGCTACCCACTTTGAGTATCTTAAGGGAACTATGATCTTGGTAGCCAACAGTTTGTTAATCTCTTTCTCGACCAATGGTAGTAATAGAGGGATGATAGGCCTTAGCTTCTGCTTAAAAGGGATGGTGTCTTTCTCCAGTGGAATCTTATGCTGGATGATGTTTTTGTCATAAGTATTAAGGTCACTATACTCCCAAGCAAAGACATTCGCGAGCTGCTTCATCAGGTTGCAATATTCAAAACTTTGGGTAGCAGACAAGTGGGTAGACAGGTTTATGTACTTGGGATGATTTGGACTCCCTATATCGTGCCTATGGACTACAGACTCATTCGCTTTCTAAGCAGGCTTATAGGGTACATCTTTATGGTCAAACAACTTCTCTAGAGGTACCAGCCCTTTGGGTATATGGTTACTAGGCAGCTGTACAATGTTGTTTTGGCCAATTTTGTTTCTTAGTTGGGACTGATGGCACTCCTCTACGATTTCATTCTTTTGATCAATTTGCATTTTGGAGAATTCCTCAATGACTTGTAGAAACCTATTGACTTCATCATCATCCTCAAAAACTTTCTAGTACTTGACATTATCAGGCAGTGACGGTCTGTATCTTACTTGGACTTCATAAGTCAATCTAGGGGGTAAAGGAGGAACAAACATACTAGTAGACACAGCAAGGGAACCGGAAAGCGGATTCTTAGCCCTAGGGATGTATGAAATACTAAAGCTACTAAACGAATCTTTCAGCTTCCATACCTCATCTCTGTAAGCTTTTAGCCTGGGGTGCCTCGCCTAGAATGTCTGATTCACCTATTGAATAATAAGGTCTTCATCTCCAAACACCTTCAGATGCTCGATGCCCATTTCTTTAGCAGTGTTCAAGCCTAAGATCAAAGCCTCGTATTCTGCTATATTATTTGTGACTTGAAAAGTCAGTTTGAAAGATAAATGTATGCACTCTTGTGTTGGAGATATCAGAACTACACCTGCTCCTGCAATTTCCCTAGAGCAAGCTCCATTAAAGAACATGTCCCAAATTTGTAGGCCTTCTTCCTCTTTGACCTTATAAACTGGTTTCCTAAGCTGCATGGAGGCCAACTGAGATTCTTCTATTTGGAGAATACAAGCTCCAAAGTCAGTATCAACAGCATAGATGGGATGGTTAGTGGGATGCTTCTCATCACTGATAATATAAACTAACCGAGCTTCCCTGTATAATCTCCTACTTACTCCAAAAACGGAGACAATGGCATATGACAGGTCATTCTGCAATGGGACACCCAACCTCTTGATCCACCCTCTGGAAAGTAACATGCTAAACTTAGGGGGGACATCTGCTACCACAATAGCCATCATCATGCTCTTCATGGGCAGCTGAGACAAGGTGATGGATAAGTCTTTGATTAACCCCAGACATTTCACCTTTCTGGAATCAAAATAAAACAAATCATGATATGGCCCTGTGATGTCAACTCCTAACTCATCCATGACAGCCTTAGGCATTAGATTATGGCTGGCACTTGTGTCCAGCACAGAATTGTGAAGGGTTTTGGCATGAATAGTCAAAGAGACATAGAATGATGGGGAGCTATCATCAAAGGGTTCAGTCCTTTGGATAAGCACAAATGCAAGTTTGTCATATTGAAAATTCACATAGTCGTTTGATGCTTGTGTGGCCTTAATATCAAGAGCTTTAAGGATGGGTCTCTTAAAGGCTTCATTCTTTACTAGTTCCATCAAAGGTATAGATATTTTCAGCTTCTTGATTTTTGATTCAAAGCTGAAGGGAGAAGGGGACTTGTCAGGACCTCTTACCTCTTGATCTGGGGCTTTGAGGCTGATGGGATCAACTTCCGATCGTTTTTTCTTGTTAACTTACTGTTCTGCAGGGACAACGGTTCTTTGGACAGGGGTCTCCTTGGCACTGTTCATCGTCGACCTTAGATTGTATCTTCACTGATTTTCTGTTTGTAGCATAGCTTCACCATCCCACTCTTGGTTGGTCTGGTCCCTGAGTAATGACTCTTCATAGGTAGCTAAGGTAAAAAAGGAAGCACTACCTTTGTCTTCCATGCAATGGATCTCATCATCTTCCTCAAACTGCTCCTCTTTCATGACTACATTTTGGAAGGGGTCTTCACTCTTTGGTCTTCATTGGCATCTTTTCTCCTTTGCATGATTTGCAATTGCTCATTTGCTCTTCTATATGGATTCGGATTTCTAGGAGCAAAGGTGTTAGGAACTCTTCCTTCCCCTGGGTGCTGCTCAACTTTTAATTTGGAGATTTTGGAGGCTAATGACTCTATCATCTTAGTCATCTTATGTATCTTGGGATCTAAAGATGAGGAAGATTCACCCCACTATCTCCTTCAGTCAACATGTCCCTTGAGTTTCTCTATAGCCATGATGTTGGACTCTACTTCCAAGGTCGCATCCTGCATTTCAACCAAACAAGCACATCTTCTCTCCCTCAATAGTAGACAATAATCAGAATCGAAGGCATTGGTGTAGGTAAGCTTAGCAGAGGTAGGGGTGGGTTTCACTTCGGCTGGTATCTTGTTGTACATGCAGTTAAAACTTTTATTGATATCAGAAAGTGACTCCCCATTTTCTCTTTTGAGGTTCCCAAACTCAGTATGGTAGTAGACCAGTTCTTTCTTGTCACCCCAATGCTTTAGGAATACATCATCTAAGGCCTCAATATCTGTTATAGATCTAGGGGTCAATTCTCTTAACAATTTTCTTGCCTCTCCATCTAGGCTTTGGACAAAAAATCTCATCCACACATCATCTTCACTAATGTCTAGATTATCAGCATAGCTATAAAATGACTCAAGATGTTCTTCAGCTATAACCCCTTCAGTCCTGATGAAATTAGGCATGTATTTCTGATATTCTCCAGCAGGAATTGCATTCAAAGGAGTGGGCAGTACTATAGGTCCATACCTAGCAGCTATGATTCTTTCCATTTTGGTGAGTGCTTGTGGACCTGCCATGGTTGTGGTGGATTGAAGAGTGCTGGAAGTCTGACTGATAGAGAGATGAGGAGTGGTTGATAGGGCTAAAGGAATATGAGGGATAGGAGTTGAAGTTTCCTTCGAGCTTAAAGCAAGAGGAGAACCTAAATAATAAGGAGCTTTATGAATCCCTGAAAGTTCTCCTTCACTACTAGTGTTAGAGGCTATACTCTCGATAGGTATTTGTTTTATTACAAGCCTTTCTTTCAGAGATATGGAGGATTGCTTAGGTTTACCTGATCCTGATGCTCATCTCTATGATATCTTTCTTCCTTTGATAATCTTTTCAGGGTCAGGTACTGGGTCAGCTGGTGACTTTTGAGGATTTCTCTGAGTATGCCTCACAAACTGAGCCAGAACTATGATGTGGAGTCACCAAGAGGTTCGGCCTCTAGTAGAGTCACTAGATAGATGATTACAACCAAAAATGTGTCCAAACCTTGTCTATCATCAAAGTTGGATCTGTGTCGTTGTCCCAGGGAAGCTGAGCTTCAATCTCCTCTCCCCAGCAGTGGCGCCAATTATGTTAGCACTCCAGGAAACTCTCCTAGGTTGTAGCTCAAAGATGCCTGGTAGCATATAATCTTCAATATGGTTATAGGAACTTATTGGGATGTGTGATGGCTTGGTTCAAGCCAGATAACCACTTCTACTATGTTTTTACTCCAGACATGCATGAACACCCTTAGACTACAAGGCTTTAGACCACCAATGCTCAACAGTTTGGGAATTAGGTGAATAGACGAAGAATGCTAACCACACCAGCAGATGCATACAAAATGTATGATGGCCAGCTACAACTAGTAAAGAACTTTTAAATCTAATCTATTAATGCAGAGATAAGATGACAGTTATCTTGCATTAGATACAGAAGAAACCTAGATGACCTATTCAACAGCAGATCCAATTCTCCAACGTAGAGATAAGATGACAGTTATCTAGCATTAGACATAGGAGAAAGCGCGAACAAACCAATCCAGGTGCAAGTTTAGAAAAAGAAGGGGAATGGACATTGAGCATGTAACAACAAAAGAACCTTGTATTTCTAAAAATGGAGATGAGCCGCTACAAGTTACAGAGTATCTACAGTCTCCAGAAATTGAATTGCACAACAACAACTAACCCTGATTACATCTTGCTTTCGGCTATTTATAGTTTACCTTTACAATATCCGTTAGCCATTTAGGGTTGGAGATGTATTAATCAACCAGCTACTAGCATTAACTTTCTGATTACATTCAAGGACGTAATTTCCTTCCCATTATGAAAACATTAATCAATTCTGGTACTGTGCTATCCTATTAGGTAGTTGGATTAATTATGGTAGTGGAGCTCCATGACTGTTTAATTCTATTTTCTGGATCATGCTATGTCCTCCTTCCTTCAGCCATGATTTTTGTTAATTCGGTTCATAGGTCTGACTATAATTAGACTGACAGAGTTGACCACCTTCTTCTCCGGATAACAGGCAAGGAGTTGAGTATGGAGTGCGTGGGTGGATGGATGTGTTGAATTGGATAGACAGAGAGGTGATAGAGCAGTGGAGGACAGTCGGGAGCTACCGTGCATGAGGGTTGTTGCATCAAGGGGAATGCATGGGGAAGATCATGCGTAGGAGGTTTGAGGTTGTGGTGGGAGCGGGACATGTTCAGATTGTTCGGTCTTAGGCGAGCAGATCGGATGGTTATCAGGTGAAGGAGACGCGTGGATGATAACACATGGAGGTGGTTTGATTTGAGTGGTAATGGTTTTTATCGAAAAGGCCTCAGGGAGTAAGTGGAAAGTGTCGTAACTCGCCCGATGCCATTCAGTGGATGACATGTAGTGGCAGAAGAGAGAGAGAAACCGCCCTCATCGAGTGAGTACTTTTTGTGCTAGTTGTTTATGCGATATGGGTGAGGACCGTTAGATCTAGAAGGGATGATCTAATGGTGGAGAACGATTAGGCATGTTGTGTTGATCGGGCGAAATATGGGCCATTGGATTGGCGGGGCGGATCGACGGCGGAGGACACGTAGGTGTGGGGTATCCTCGGGAAATGTGCGGATGGCACATAAGACATATGGGTAAGGTTTATGGGCATTTTTGGCTTTTGTGCTTGGGGCTAAGGTCAAAGGGGTGTTTTGTCCTGATTAGAAGGTTAATAAAGGAAGCAAGAAAGGTAAAGTGTGAGAGGGATAACGGAAGAAGTGGATAATGGCCCGTGTAGGACAC